>JAXIVJ010001154.1:142500-150711 GCA_036785665.1 Chirona hameri
CCCCTTTGGTCGAAAAAATGAATGATTTTTTGATTTTTTTAAGAGAAAAATGGCGAAAATATGCCCTTTTAAAAAATATAGTGGGCCAAATCCGGTGATTTTTTTCGTGGGGGTACTTTATGCCCCCTGAGCAAAAATTGCCCCCTGCTGGAGCGAATCCTGGGTACGCTACTGGGGGGGGACATCTTTTTTGTGTGGCAAAAGGGTATCCCCATTTTTTTCCTCCTCGGATTTGGGCCGGTCACCTTATTTTGGTATTCCAGCTTAAGAAATTAACTTTTGAAATTCACAACAAAAATTGTGGGATTTTTTCCGAAAAAAATATGTCAAAAACCCCAGAAATCCCAAATCTGAGATAGCCATTTTGAAGAGAATGTCATCTCTTTTCTTTTGACGTTTTTATTTGCAATTTGCTTCAAAACTCTATTTTTTACGATTGTTCAAACATGTATCGTTTTTCCACCAAAAATGGCATGACATGACGTGATTAAAACGTCATTATCTCCCACAATACTGCATCAATTTCATTGAAATTCGGTGAAAAGACGTATAATTGATACAGCATAAAGTATTAACAGTTTCACGTTGATATCTATCATTGTTTTCAAGTTATTGAGAAAATCCGGGGGAGGCGGGAGATTCTGCCCCCCCCCCCCCCCCCAGCGGGGCGCGGGTTAAGTGTCACCAGGCTGCTTGAATTGCATCAGGTGCGCTGTATTGTCTATCATTGAAAGAAAGGGATACAAAAAAACTTCAAATTCAACCACTCGAGGAAAAACTTCCGTTTTCATGACGTTTTCTCCTAAGATCATTGTTTTTCACGTTCAGTACAGGGAACGCGCGGGGGGATACTTGTATTGAATGCCCCCTCCCCCAGATTCCGTTGGGGAGGGGGGCATTTTCCCGATGCCCCCCCTCTGGATCCGCCAGTGGGGTCAGCAAAGCTAAGGAGAGCCTCTGCCGACACTATTAAATTCATTTTCTCAATTTCCAAATTTGTATAAGCAATTGCGAAACTTGTGTCATGCCGCAAAGCGGCGCGAAATTTTCCGGTTTTTGGCTGTGGATAGCTGGATTTTGACTGCTGCAAAGTCAATTTGTACGATTTTACGATAAATTGGGAATGCGCGGGGGGGGGATACTTGTATTGAATGCCCCCCTCCACCCAGATTCCTGTGGGGGAGGGGGCATTTACCCCTGATGGCCCCTCCCCTCTGGATCCGCCAGTGACGAATGTCAAATCTGGCCAAATGTCACAATTTTGGAAATTTGACCGTTGTGACGTTACAGGTCACCAGCAATGTGCCCAAAGTTGTTTCTGGGGAGTGGGGACGAACATTGACATTGTGTACCGAACGGTGTTTGAATCATCCCGATCCGACTGTTGGTTCCGAAGAGCGATCTCGATTCTGGCCGCCATCTTGGACTGCAAATCCATATAACTCAAACATTTATCGACCGATTTGTTTTGCGTCAAACGATCCGCTATTGAGTTGGCGTTAATGTCGCGCAAAAAAACACCGCCCTTCTCCGCTTTGTTTTCTAGCTATTCACGAAAAACATGTGGGGGGGGGGCACAAAAGTCCCCCCCCCCCCTCCACTGCGCGTGTTAACGTAAATTTTGCTCTTTTTTGCGATATATTGGGCCTAAAACCATATAATAATAACCATATGCCTATGAAGGGGGACTTAACGCTCCGGAGCCCCCTGAGTTTTTGCCCCCACCTTAAAATACAATCCGCCGCCGCTGCCCATGATGCCGGCGGCACTGGTTAGTCTATTGCCGTATATGATAGGGATGTATCTGAATGGCACACCCTTGAATGTATGTGCAGGGGTGGTAAAAGCGCTTTGAGTGGCCCTGACCAAAAGGGGCACATGCAAAAATGACCCCAACACAGCTGGGGTCATTTTTGTTTACTTCACATGAATACCCTAACACCTGGCTGCATACATACTACATCATCTCTATATTTTAACCAGCGCCGTGACGGGGTAGACACCCCCTCAGGTTTTTCGCGGATAGCGGAAAAACGGCGACGCGCAGCGCCGCCATTTTTTGCACAGCTGTTTGTGCATCAATTGTACACATTATTTAAACACAAATCCTCGGGTCATCTTAGGTCAGGTCACCAGACCAGGTCACGTGACCCCACCTCCCCCCAAAAAAATTGTGGTCGTACCACAGTCACAGTTTTGGGATGATCGGTTTTACACTTATAGGATTTCATAAGGTCACATATATATACAATTCGTTTATCTTGGATTTTAATATCAGCGACCTAAAGTCGGTTTAATTTAGTGACTTCCCCATTTATTTATTTATTTATTGACCTCGTAGTAGCCGTCCCCTATACATGGCCGAAGCCAAAGGGACTATTCCTGGCACAGAGTCACACAAATGATGGCGTTGAAGTGGGTAAAAGATAAGCATACAGTACAGTTAAAAGTCGAAATGAACATATCAGTCTGCGTCACATCAGATCAGCCCATCAGCGGCGATCGTCATCGTCACCAGCACCAGTCGCCTCTTCAATGCGCGCTTAAACACTGTGATAGGCATGACGGTAAATTCAGGTGGCAGCGAGTTGTACTGGTCAGCGGCACGATACACAAACTGCCTTTTACCCGCTGCTGAGCCGCGTATCCGCGCCCGCCCATTATAAGTCTAAGGGGAAATATTCAAATGCTTCCTATTCTAAGGAGACGCAAGATAGCAGTATAATTCCTTCTGGATCATGTTATTATAGGACATTATTGGTGACCTAGGTGAAATTGTTGTGCAGTAACCCCTACAGGGTCAGCCGAGGTCATCCGAGGTCACCAACAGTTTTATGTCAATAACTCTCGACATAATGAAGATAGAGAAGTGAAACCGACACCAATGCATTTATCTCGTCGCGGCACATCTTCCCATATGCAAAATGACCTACTTGGGTTACCACCACTTGACCTTGACCTGAGGTCACATTTGTAAGTTGACCTGACCTGGTCAACATTAATATGAATCGAAGCGTCTTGACGAGACAAGCACGATGGCGTCAAAATGATTGCCTTGTAGTTATTAGGTAAAGAGCTATTCGTGATAACTTTGTAATAGCCTTTTTGACATTTGATGAGCTCTGGAGCCTTAACTATTGACCTGAGCTCAAATTCGAGGACCCTTTAGCGAATGCATTTTTTCAAGAGATTTCCATTGCTTTTTTCCGTTTGTTCCTAGCTATCATAGGTCCTGTGATATCTGGGGGTTTCTGGAGCTAAGTCCTCTGTCCCAAAACTTGAAAATCTGACCTTTGATGACCTCTGGTGACCTCAATATTGAATTTAGGAAAACATGTCTGAAAACCTTTGAATGTGCTTTTCAAGAGCTTTTGAACGTCTTTACGGCGTCTTTTTATTTTTTGGGTTAGAGGATGGGGTCCCAAGACAATCAAATCCATTGTCCTGACGATGGACCGCCATTGAAAATGCACTAGTACCCAGGCCCCGCCCCCGGGAAATCTATTGTCCTGATTTCCCGCGCCGCGCCGGGGGGCATATTTCCCAAGTGTATACAGCTGGCGGGCGTGTTTGGAAATAGCAACCACTTAGGGAGACATACGTCAGTCAAAAATATAGATATTGCTTTGTTTTTTGGGGGTTATCGTCCATACTTGGTTCTCCAATATATCTTCCGGTTTTTGAATATGTTTGAAAAAATTTGATTTTGGGAAATTGTTCCCACAAAAATAATATGTTTGGGGGAACAATTTCCCAAAATCAAACTTTTCAAACATATTCAAAAACCAAAATATATATTGGAGAACCAAGTATGGACGATGCCTCCAAGAAAAATCAAAGCAATATCTATATTTTTGACTGACGTATGACTCCCTAAGTGGTTGCTATTTCCAAAAACACGCCCGCCAGCTGTATACACTTTGGAAATATGCTGCCGGGGAGGGGCGTTTAGACGCCCCTAAGGTTTTTCAAGGATAGCGAAAAAACGGCGGCGCTGCACGCCGCCGTTTTGGCACAGCTATTAAGGCATCAATTGCCCACATATTGTAAAATGTCTTGACCACGGGTCATCTCAGGTCAGGTCACCAGGCCAGGTCACGTGACCCCACCTCCCAAAAAGTGTGCGGTTGTACCACAGCCACAGTTTTTGGCCGATCGATTTCGTACTTACAGGATTTCATAAGGGTAATGGTACCTACAAGTCGTTTATCTCGGATTTTGTATTTCGGTGATCTAAGGTCGGGTCAAATTCGTGACCTCCCCATTATAAGTCAATGTGGAAATATTCAAATGCTTCCTATTCTGAGGATACGCATGATATCAGCCCAATTCCTTCTGGAACATGTTATTACAGGCCATTCTTGAAGACCCAGGTGAATTTCTGGTTCAGTGACCCCACGTGTTGAATCTATCGTCCGTATTTTGTTTTCGTCGGATTTTTTTTTTTAATGTAATTTATTGTTATTGGCAATCAAGAGCTGAAACACAACTGCTAATTTAAAAAAAAGTAAATTTACGTACATACTGACGTGATGAATATGATGATTAAGTGAATTAAGTGAATCTGAAGTGGTTTTGATGATCAGTATTTCTAAGGACATGATCGCTTAGTAAATTTGCACAGGAATGACATAGTAATGATTTTTGCTGGCATTTTGACCCCCGAGTACTTCATGAGAAAGAGCATTTTGTCCCCGACCTTATCGATAAGGACAGCACACTTTACCGCCCCTGTGTATGTGTTGTAAGCCGGCAGACTGTAGTTGACTGCCAAACCCGGGTTTCCTAACCCCGGTGCCTGCACCACTCTCCAGAGTGCGAAGGGGTCTCATCCGGTGCACGTGTGGGGCACGGGGGCGTCACGGCAGTGTTGGAATGCGGTCTGAGCGAGCCGCCACCTCTGCCGCCACCGCCGCCACCACCCCTGTTACAACACAGATTCCCTCTGTGTTCGGCTCAGGGGAGTGTCGGGCAGGCGGACGGCAGGCGAGGAGTGCCCTGAAAGAGGTGCTCTGTACCCGGTGGTGCCTTCCTCATTCCTGTCTTCCCGCCACCGCTAATTGACTGCGCTTCAAGGCGCTGCCGACAGCCGGCGGGCCGCCTCACAAACACGGCGTGACACTGGACACCGGACACGGGGCCCGCACGCGCCGCGCCGCGCCGCGTCTCGCCTCGCACGCGCACGCGCCGCGCCGCGCCTCGCACGCGCGCGCGCGCCCTGAATTGGGCTGATTAGCTGCAGGTGTTAACACGGAGTCATCGAGCAGCTGCAGCAGTGTGATGACGACTCGAGCTCGGGCGCTGTTACAGGCAAGCTGAACAAGCAGCTCGCGCCAACCAGAGTGGTCTGATAAGAAACTCATGAGCCTGAGAGCCATAAGAGGACAAGATAAACGGCGGTATACACTGGAAGTACATGGCTGAGGTGCTAAGATTGAGATAAGGGTTGTAGTTACGCTGTAGTAAAACGGCTGCGGCAGAGAGCCAAGAGGCACGGAAGGCACAGCTGCCCTGTCTGCCTCCACAGGTCGGCTGGCACAGCTGCCCTGTCTGCCTCCACAGGTCGGCTGGCACAGCTGCCCTGTCTGCCTCCACAGGTCGGCTGGCACAGCTGCCCTGTCTGCCTCCACAGGTCGGATGGCACAGCTGCCCTGTCTGCCTCCACAGGTCGGATGGCACAGCTGCCCTGTCTGCCTCCACAGGTCGGATGGCACAGCTGCCCTGTCTGCCTCCACAGGTCGGATGGCACAGCTGCCCTGTCTGCCTCCACAGGTCGGATGGCACAGCTGCCCTGTCTGCCTCCACAGGTCGGATGGCACAGCTGCCCTGTCTGCCTCCACAGGTCGGCTGGCACAGCTGCCCTGTCTGCCTCCACAGGTCGGCTGACACAGCTGCCCTGTCTACCTTCACAGGTCGGCTGGCACAGCTGCCCTGTCTGCCTCCACAGTCCACAGGTCGGCTGGCACAGCTGCCCTGTCTGCCTCCACAGGTCGACTGGCACAGCTGCCCTGTCTGCCTCCACAGGTCGGATGGCACAGCTGCCCTGTCTGCCTCCACAGGTCGGATGGCACAGCTGCCCTGTCTGCCTCCACAGTCCACAGGTCAGATGGCACAGCTGCCCTGTCTGCCTCCACAGGTCGGATGGCACAGCTGCCCTGTCTGCCTCCACAGTCCACAGGTCAGATGGCACAGCTGCCCTGTCTGCCTCCACAGGTCGGATGGCACAGCTGCCCTGTCTACCTCCACAGTCCACAGGGCGGATGGCACAGCTGCCCTGTCTGCCTAAACAGTCCACAGGTCGGCTGGCACAGCTTCCCTGTCTGCCTCCACAGGTCGGCTGGCACAGCTGCCCTGTCTACATCCACAGGTCGGCTGGCACAGCTGCCCTGTCTACCTTCACAGGCCGGATGGCACAGCTGTCCTGTCTGCCTCCACAGGTCGGCTGGCACAGCTGCCCTGTCTACCTTCACAGGTCGGCTGGCACAGCTGCCCTGTCTGCCTCCACAGGTCGGATGGCACAGCTGCCCTGTCTGCCTTCACAGGTCGGATGGCACAGCTGCCCTGTCTACCTTCACAGGTCGGATGGCACAGCTGCCCTGTCTGCCTCCACAGGTCGGCTGGCACAGCTGCCCTGTCTACCTCCACAGGTCGGCTGGCACAGCTGCCCTGTCTACCTTCACAGGGCGGATGGCACAGCTGCCCTGTCTGCCTAAACAGTCTACAGGTCGGCTGGCACAGCTGCCCTGTCTGCCTCCACAGGTCGGCTGGCACAGCTGCCCTGTCTACCTCCACAGGTCGGCTGGCACAGCTGCCCTGTCTACCTTCACAGGTCGGATGGCACAGCTGCCCTGTCTGCCTCCACAGGTCGGCTGGCACAGCTGCCCTGTCTACCTCCACAGGTCGGCTGGCACAGCTGCCCTGTCTACCTTCACAGGGCGGATGGCACAGCTGCCCTGTCTGCCTAAACAGTCCACAGGTCGGCTGGCACAGCTGCCCTGTCTGCCTCCACAGGTCGGCTGGCACAGCTGCCCTGTCTACCTTCACAGGTCGGATGGCACAGCTGCCCTGTCTGCCTCCACAGGTCGGCTGGCACAGCTGCCCTGTCTACCTCCACAGGTCGGCTGGCACAGCTTCCCTGTCTACCTCCACAGGTCGGCTGGCACAGCTGCCCTGTCTGCCTCCACAGGTCGGCTGGCACAGCTGCCCTGTCTACCTCCACAGGTCGGCTGGCACAGCTTCCCTGTCTACCTCCACAGGTCGGCTGGCACAGCTTCCCTGTCTGCCTCCACAGGTCGGCTGGCACAGCTTCCCTGTCTACCTCCACAGGTCGGCTGGCACAGCTGCCCTGTCTGCCTCCACAGGTCGGCTGGCACAGCTGTCCTGTCTATCTTCACAGTTCACAGGTCGGCTGGCACAGCTGCCCTGTCTGCCCCCACAGTCCACAGGTCGGATGGCACAGCTGCCCTGTCTGCCTCCACAGTCCACAGGTCGGATGGCACAGCTGCCCTGTCTGCCTCCACAGGTCGGCTGGCACAGCTGCCCTGTCTGCCTCCACAGTCCACAGGTCGGATGGCACAGCTGCCCTGTCTGCCTCCACAGGTCGGCTGGCACAGCTGCCCTGTCTACATTCACAGGTCGGCTGGCACAGCTGCCCTGTCTGCCTCCACAGTTCACAGGTCGGCTGGCACAGCTGCCCTGTCTACCTTCACAGGTCGGATGGCACAGCTGCCCTGTCTGCCTCCACAGGTCGGCTGGCACAGCTGCCCTGTCTACATTCACAGGTCGGCTGGCACAGCTGCCCTGTCTGCCTCCACAGTCCACAGGTCGGCTGGCACAGCTGCCCTGTCTACCTTCACAGGTCGGATGGCACAGCTGCCCTGTCTGCCTCCACAGGTCGGATGGCACAGCTTCCCTGTCTGCCTCCACAGGTCGGATGGCACAGCTGCCCTGTCTGCCTCCACAGTCCACAGGTCAGATGGCACAGCTGCCCTGTCTGCCTCCACAGGTCGGCTGGCACAGCTGCCCTGTCTGCCTCCACAGTCCACAGGTCGGATGGCACAGCTGCCCTGTCTACCTTCACAGGTCGGCTGGCACAGCTGCCCTGTCTACCTTCACAGGTCGGCTGGCACAGCTGCCCTGTCTGCCTCCACAGTCCACAGGTCGGCTGGCACAGCTGCCCTGTCTGCCTCCACAGGTCAGATGGCACAGCTG
>JAXIVJ010001155.1:0-5000 GCA_036785665.1 Chirona hameri
ACTTCGTCACCCTCTCGGAGTAGGACCTGTTCCATCTGCTGGACGGATTCGGATGTTATGATGTTCAGGACTGATTAAAAACGAGACAGTCAAGAGAGGTCGAAGCTCTGAAAGTCGTCCTACGGTAGCGCTGAAAGGGTCATTTTTGCCCTCCCCTCATAAAGAAGTCAACAGGTCGTCAAAGACGAAATACAAAAGCAATGTCTCCCTTTGGTGGTCCATCCATTAGCGCTAGATGATGTAGAAGCGCCACAAAGGCTGCTTGCTCGTCTATGATGTTCGAAAGATAGAGCCTGTTCGCCGTCAGGGAAATCCCGTCCACCCCTCCGGTCGTCAGGTGTGTAGCTGTCACTACTCTGCAATATGTGAGCTTGAATCCATTACTGAGTCACAAGAGGCGTAATGTACCTTTGTGTTGGCATGAGAGTAGTGAGCTGTTCAAAGTGTTCAATGTGCGCGACCAAGTAAATGTTAATCAATACATGCGAGTTTTTTGCCTTTTTAATCCTGTTTGAGAGGTAGAGCAGGGGATGGGCAGGATATTGCTTAATCATACTTCATTTCAAATTCACCATGTAACAGTCCATGGAACACCCTAAATGATCAATGATCATACATTGCCCAACAATAATAGCCCCAGCTTAGGAGGAAAGTAATAATTAGAGTTTTAACAAACTGAGTTTGAAAGTTCCTTGTCCGTAGAAACGTGACAAGATCAACTTCATCAAAATAATCATCAGAAATGCTTTGGAAAAGTAGATTAGAAAGCAGATGATAGTGTGCAAGGTAAGAAACACTTGCATCTCCAACTACACACAAATACTCCATTACATTAACGATAATTTCGCCTAGGGGTGCTGCAACTGCTCGGGTTATATGCGCCGATTAAGCACCAACCTAAAGGAAGCCCCACATACCTTGAGCAGCTCCCTGAAGTAGGGCTGCAGGCAGAGAGCATCATCATCTGTGCGCCTTGATCTTGTGACCCTCGCAGCAGAGCGTGATGTCAACCAGCTCCTCGGGACTGCCTTGAGGTTGTTGAACCCGGACGTGACGCTCGTCCTGAAGTGGTCCACTTCAGACAACTGCTTCTGCGTTCATCATCTGCGGAGCACAGGTCAGCCAGACTGTTAGAGGAGTGTTGAGTCACATCATATCGGGCAGATTGGAGAGGCTCCTGGCAAGTCAGAGGGGCTCCTGGCTAGACGAAACGGTCCCCCTGGGGCTGTCGGAAGGGCACCTTGACATTGCCGGACGAGTTCCTAGCCGACTGGAGGTGTCCTGGGCAAATCGGAGTGGCCCTCTGAGCATGTCGCAGGGTGACAAAGCTGCCAGTTCAAGTCCCTGGCCAGGTCGGAAGGACCTCTGAACAGGCGAATGGGCCCCTTGACACACAAGAGGGACTTCTTTGGAATATCAGAGAATCCCTGGCCAGACCGAAAGGGCCAATAAGCACGTAGAGATCCCAGATGAAGATTAAATACAAGAGGACTTTTGATGACGTCCATTTATATTTTATTGTGTGTGCCTATACCTCCCTTCCCAGTCAAAAACGGCATTTTTGTTGTTTCATATTAACCAGCTCGCCCTACGGGGGGGGGGGGAGGGTTGATAGCCCCCCCTCCTGAGTTTTTCTTGGAGTACTTTGGCACATGGGGTGCATCTTGCTGAATTTTTTGGTAGCTGAGTTTACAACAATTATACGTAGGCTGTAAAAAAATATTTGAATTGTGGTAAGTATTTTCTGTAGAAATATGGATAATTTTTGATGACGACCATGTTGGTAACAAAATTGAGAAATATTTGAAAAATCGTAGAAAGTTTTAAATAGCAAATTGCAACTCAAGTAATCAAAGATACAAATTGTTATTTCTGTTAAAATGGGAATCTCGGATTTTCACAATTTTGGGTTTTTGACACCTAAAATAAATAAAAAAATCTTTATTTTTTTAATCCCCACAAAATTCAAAATTTTCAAAGATATTTAGAAAAACCGGGATATATGTGAGAGAATCTGCGTATGGAAAATACTCATACCAAACTTCCAAAGCAATAGCTCCATATGGGACTGAGTGATGGCTCCAAGTGTAAGAAACTGATGACGTCATTTTTTTATAACTTTTTTTTCACATTTTTAGACAAGATACGAACAAATAATTACTAATATTTTTGTATTCCTGACCAAAACTGGTCTAAAGAAACATGCCTTTTTATTTACATTGATCAATTCTAATTTCAGGTTTTCTGAGAGCAAAATCGCTGTTCTGGACGTGGTAAAATCCGAGGTCATTCACTTGACCTGGAAGGTCTCACCGTTGACCTGAAACCTAAAAATCGCATACTGTTAGATTCTCTCAGACAGGCAACATGCTGTTCTTACGCATATGCTCTAAGTTGTTTGGTTTGGGAGTTAACAGGGGGGGCCTGTCAGGCCCCCCCCCCGTAGGGCGAAGGTGAAAAAAGCTCCCGTAGGGCGAGGGTTAAGGCTATTTATCTCGATAGGAAAAATAAAAAAATAAAATTCTATAAATATTTTATTATAATTTTTGCATACCCACAAGAAAAACATTAAAATCGGACCTATTCGGTTATATTGTAACACCCTTCGTCAGCGATAACAGGCATTCGGTAACAAGTGATTGCTCGTCCTTTAAACCCGTCGAGTTACTGGGGTATATTCTAACGCGGACTTACTGGGGTATATTTCTTAACGCGATCTTACTGGGGTATATTCTTTACGGGGGAGGGTATTCCCCCCCCCCCTCGGATCTCCGGAACTACTGACCGATTGTAAAAATTCAACGGCATTCGGATAGCCCTGTGAATTTATCGAGGGAAACATATATTGTTGACCTCGGGGTCACCGATGACGTCACAGGTCAGTCCAAGTACAAAATGTTTGAACGTGTCAAAAGGTCTCGATGGATGAATTGTCGCGCAAAATTTGCGAATTAAACGCATAGCTGTCGATAATCGGTATGATCGTGTGTCTGACACATCTAATGTACCTTTCTAAGCTGTGTATGACTTGGGTCAGGTCAAAGTCATCCGATGTCACGAGGTAAAACTGAGATTACAGTCATTAGGCTGTATGTAACCAGAGTTGGGATTTTTGTTTCCTGGACCTGGTCCCGGAGAGAAAATTCCATAGGAGGAGGAGTAAAATTGTATTAGTCAGCAAGTTAGATTTTCATTTTTGTTTTAATTATTTTACTTGGAAAGTACAAAAAAAATCTGATTTTGTAATAGATATGAAATCCTTGTGAGGAAAAATTCAATATATGTATAACTACAATGTCGGTAGATCAGGCCGAATAAGAGAGCAAATTTCCTGAACAAATATGAAGAGAGCAAAATTCTTTGGACCCAAAAAGCCCGAAAAGGCCCAATTCCAAGGCTGGGTTGTATACACATTGTTTATTGGTTTGTTTTTCGTCTAGAACGCGAAAATGACCTAGTGAACATTGTTTTATCCATATAAATAGAAGTAAAAAGCAAAACGAAATGCGTTTTTTATGTATAATAATGCTGTGAGAGGTGTACGATTTTTTTTTGTCATTATAAAGGTCATAAGTCTGTCATTTTTGAAGATAACGACTTCAAATTTGGTCCACATATTCACCGAACACGTCTCGATCACATATATTCGGGTTTTGATAATTCTGATTTTTTTTTGCAATTTAAAAAAAAAAAGTATTTGGATTTTCAAAATTTTGAATAAAAAATATAATAAAAAAATCCGAGAGTCGTTTGATAGCCCGGTCTATTGCCAGTAATTTGTGTAAGACAATTGAGTTTATCTCTAACATCGTACCTTTGACAGCGTTTTCTGCAAACCATTATTTTGCAACAAAAACCGAAGTACATGACGTCACTCTGACGTCATTCCCGGTTGACCCTATCATAACCTCATATTTTTCCTTTTGCCAATATGTGTATAATTGACTGTTGAGAGAAGGTACTGCAAGTATGGTTGACAAATACTGGTGTTCGTTTAGGAGTTATTGCAAAATAACAGGGGGGGGAAATAGGCCCCCCCCCCCCCCCAGTAATCGCGGGTGAAGACGAGCAATGACATGTTACCGAATGCCCTCTTAATCGCTAACAGAAGGGTGTTACAATATGCCGAAAGCTCTAAGATTGTATTTTCTCTTGTATAGTAAGCCCTCTGGTATTTAACCCCTCGCCCGGGTAGGGGGGGGGGGGAGGGGGCGTGAATGCCACCCCACGTCGGTTTTTTCGGGAATAACTCGCGTAGTTTTCAACCCGATTGCAAATGGAAACTTTCAGTACCTACTTTTGAATAATTTGACACATACCCTAAACAAATTTGAACTAATAACCCACATGACCCGTGACCTACGCCTGTTTCTCAAGAGTCATGTCAGGCGCAACTGCGCGATCGTAGTATCGATGCATGTAACTTCTGCAGTTCCCGGAGTTTATGTTGTTCAGGAGCATATGCGTAGGTATTTCCAGGTGAAAATTTGTGGTTTGTCCACTGGACATTGTGACCTCGTTTGACCATTTTCAGAGGTCAACCAGGTCATTGACTTCGATGACCTCATATTAATTGTTTGCTTCTGGCGGTTTCTTAGGATCATTTTGTGACGCTGATTTCAAATGTGGGATCCATTTACATAATTATATGCTCCACTGGGGTCATGCGGCTTCCACAGGTCAACCGACGTCACTGACCTCAGATGACTTGACATGACCTTTTTGGAATTTGATAGTTTCTAGGACATTGTGACGCTGATTTCAAATGTGGCACCCATTAAGCATATATGATATGCTCATCACAATGCTATGCTCGATTAAATTCAATTTATACGCATTTACAATTTGATGACTTTTGGGTCATTGACATTACCTCACAGGTCACATAATGAACCAAGCCCATAACATCGGATTATCAGCGGCTTCCTCTCGTCACAAGCAAACACGCTCGTGTTTTAATCGAAGCTCTAGCTCAACTAGGGGCGAAACGCTAAGGGGGT
>JAXIVJ010001155.1:10000-150678 GCA_036785665.1 Chirona hameri
AAAAACCATCCGCTGTAGCGCCCGCTCTGAGCTGAGCTCCACCTCCGCTCTGACCCCTGCTCCGCTTCGTCTTGCACTCTGCCTGAGAGCCAGTCGATGGGGTCGGCGTACCCTTTCCTCTTACCCTTCTATTCAGAGGTACAAAAGCTATTCAGCAGTTCCCTGTCAACAGTGTACCCCCACATTCAGGACAGTCCTTAATGTTCCCTTCAGCTTACCCCTCCCAATCGTCGAGCTTATCAAAACCCTTCCACTTCCCTTATCCAGCTTCTTCTTGTGTTCATCGTAGTTAAGTTTACGCTTCGGGTGTACCTCCCTTTCCTCCCCCCTTACTACGTGAATACCAATAGCCCTTCCCCTTTTTAACCCTTGTACACCCCATTCAGGAGTATGTATAACCCTTTCACCTTCCGCGGGACCCTATAATTAACTCCCTTCCTACCCTTTTCAGATTGGGCCTATACCCTTGTCTGTTCTGGCTACGCCAGCGCTTGGTATACCCATTCCCCTTTAATTATAATACCCTTCTGCCTTCCTTAACCCTTCAGAAGCTCCTCTATCGCGGTATTACCCGTTATCAGCTTACCTTAAATGCGTATATACCTAGAGAGTATACACCTTACAGCTCAGCTCCCGAAAGATTGACGTCGGGAAGCTTGAAGCTACCTGAAGCTTGAGCGCTCCTGACGGTTTCTGGTCTTTCTTTTGGTGTCACTTTATGGAGGTCGTTTTTTTTGCGTGTCTTCTTTCCTTACGTGGGTGTCTTTGGGGGGGGTACTGTGTCGGGTTTTGTCTTTCTAGGTCCCTCTGGAGGGTCTTTTGGTCTCTTCATCCTTTGTCTGTCCCTGGGGTTATCTGTTTCGCTTTGTCTTCCTTTGACGTCAGTGTGGGGTCTCATCTTTTTTCTGCGGTCTTCGATCTTTTTCTCTGTCTTCCTGTAAAAGGAAACGACGGTGTGAAGGAAAAACTAAACCGCGTACGGGCGGCGCGGGGCGTGGGGCAAACGGCTTGAGGTGTGGGCAATGGCACGGGGTGGGTATCTGGTAAACCGGCAGAGAACAGAAAACGACGCGACGCGACGGCTGAGACAGAACGCCGAGCAAAAACGCGTACGAAAGCCTTCTCGTCTTACTCGCTGCGGAAACGACGACGACTCAGAAAACGAACGGCGGCACGACGCGGAAAAACGACGATAGGAAGACGAAAAACGAAAAAAAGGAACGGGAGAGAACGCAGAAACGGGGCGCGGGGTGCGGTGCAAGAAGAACGACGACGGGGGAGAACGCGTCGAATTTGGGCCTTCCACGTGGAAAACGCCATCTTCTTGTTCTCCCGGGTCTCCTGATTGTCCTGTTCGGTCGGAGCGAAGAAAAAGCGTAGAAAGCCATGAGCGCAGACAAGCAGCAGCTGTTCGAATGGGACCAGTACCAGTTCTTTGCACCACGGTCGGACGATGGAGCCGACACACCTCCAAATCCGCCACAGCAGCCATCGCCTCCGTCACCCTGCGAGTATCCCTCCCGCCACCAGACGAACCTCCGCCTCCGCCGTGGTCGCCTCCGCAGTCGCATCTGTTCCAGTTTCCTGGCTAAATGTCGCCCTTAGCACGGCCCTCGGGTGGCTCATGGAACGTCTGGACCGTGACCCGAACGACCAGGTGGTCCTTCGCACGATCAGTCAGTCCCTGAGACCCTACGCAGCCCGCTCAGAGCTCGCCTCTGGGAACCTATCTGGCGCGCCCTGCTGGCCGTGGCACAAGAGGCCGCCGAGGTTTTACCTCCATTGGGTATCGTCTCACCGTAAGGTCGCTAGCAATGAGAGGACCGATGCACTGGCCGGGGAGGTGTCGGCGCCACCACAGGAGAGTGCGGCCACGGACACCAGGACAGTCCACCGAGCAGCGGCCAGAGCCGCGCCGCCGAGCGCCACCGCAAGCTAGCCCTAGACCTGAGTATCGTGGCTTTGACGGGTCGCATGTCCCGCCACCGGTGACCGGCCCTGAACCGGGCCGCGGCGGGCCGACGTCCACCAGCTCCGTGCGGCCACTGCTCCGGGTCGGCCCACTACTTACATCGGATCGGCCGAAGCCCTTTCCGGCAGTAACCGCAGTGCGATTCGCTCGCTGCATGATGGACTGGTTCTTCATCTGCAGGGAGGATACCGACGTCTCGAGCACATCCTGCTGAGGTGGTCCGGCCCTAACGTGTGTCCGGCTAGGCCTGCTGGGCACCATATCGCCCAAACCAGAGGACTTGCGGAGCGATAGCGTGCGACAGGCGACCCTGGCGGCCGCTCCCAGGTCCCTCCACCAGCCATTCCATCCCAGGTTTTATTGATAAGAAAATACAAAATAACACCATACATCTCAGATTTCGATGAAACTATGTTTAAGTAAGCTGTGCTTGTAATCTGTGCCGTATATTTATGCTGACATTTCAGCCTCGTCCATCCAGCGTTTTCGAGTTTTAGCTTATAAATAGTGTCGAAAATAGATGGCGCTAGTATCTGCGACCGCAAAATGTAGAGGGCGCAGTGATCGGAATATGCAATGTTTGGACCTCCGAGAAACTCGCCTAGCGCTCACCAAATACCGACATTTAAACACTGATTTCGCTATTAAATCAACATTTTACCATCATGCGCCACGACAAATTACATTCCAATATCAATCTAAGACATCACTCCAGGCTATGACACACCCTAATACATATATGGTAGCATTTTAACAGCATCGGCATAGTGCACCCTGGCAGCTATTTGATTTGGTCGGCGATCTCCCAGTTTCCTCATAGATGCTAGCCTAATATAGATTGTATTTATTAATATATTTTGTGATCATCATACGTGTACAAAGCTGTACCTGTATACAAGCCAAACCCGACACAGCAGAGTTCCTCATCAAGTTTTCTTCTCTTGAGCTGCAGTGGAGCAGTGAAGCGTTATATGTGGGCCTGTTGGATCAGTGGTGTCTACCAGCAATTATATCCGATTCTCAGACGGCCAGGAGAGTGCACACAAAAATTACAGCATATTATATTCACTATCTAAAACTTAACAAAAACATTCAAAGTCAGACATGAAAGGATCGCTGTCAACTGAGACAGCAGATCCACAGAGGTAGAATGCTCCGCTCGCTCTGCTGAGGCTCAGGAAATAACTTGATGAGATGCTCCGTCAGGAATGGGGTTTAGCTCATATAGTGATAGCAAAACAATTAGTTATAACTAGTATAAAGTAGTTGGCATATGAACAGCCTACCAGAGTCAACAGGCAACAATATTAACATATTAAAAGGAAATACAACCAATACATGTCAAACAAATGATGAGAGGAGGCAGCCTCATGAGCATCGCTCCCTTGCCTCCTTATCCTATCTCTTTAGTAAGCAACTACAATCTATATTAGGCGATACAATGGTGATATGTTCACTGTGTATCAGGTGCTGCTGTGGCAAGTTGATGTCAACATGACAAAGTTCTTCACCGCTGCCACTACTAACTAGTACCACTTGTGGCCATCAGTGGAAGCTGCTGAAGCCCAGGGCTGTTCCCGGGCTTGGCGGAATGCTTCAGTGTGTGCATGATCAACAAATGGGACACACTGCCGCCATCAGTGATAGACGCCTCAGCATTAAGCTGTCAAGGCTGGACTCAACAGATATTAGGCACATGACATGTACAACATCCACATACACAACAGAGGGAGAAGATCTTGCTAAGGAGCTCAGTATCATTTGCATCTGTCAGGGCCAAGTGAATTTCTCCAATTCTGCACTTTAAAGTATAAGTAAGTATAAGTATATTAGCTTAGCATCTACAAGATAACTGGGAGATCGCTCTGTCAGAGGTAAATAGCTGCTGTGCCCTCTGTGCCCTTGGTGAACAATGCTGGTGCCTTTCAAATGCTGCCATATCTTTAGTGTGCTACCAAATAAGGCACAGTGTTTGTGCAGCATTGGCGGTAGCAGGCACCTTAGGTGAAGATTACAGAAAAGTGCAAAAAGGAAGTTGGCTAAATTAACCAGTCATAGCACAATCACCGTTACCCATCACTGTTTTATTTTGGAACAAGCAGAGGACTGCTTTCAAAATTAATTATTATCCACAATCCGAACAACTGCATTTTGATAGCAAATCTTTTTAATATCATATCAATCATAGGTGTACACAAGGGAGGGGGCAAACATGGCAATTGCCCCCTCCTGAAGGTCTGTGGCCACCTTTGGTTTTAAAAAAAAAGAGAAAAATATTTAAAGAAAAAAATGTTTGAAAATATGCCCCTCTAAAAATATACCTGTATGCAAAATGTGGCAGGAACATCAACAAGATATTTGGGGCAGCCCACTGCCCCATTTGGGGCAGGATTTTCCTGATCAAATTTTGCTCCTCAGCAAATACTGTTGACAGGGGAGGTCGGTTGTCTTCACAATAATGTTTTATCTAGTGTGAATCAGTAAATTGTTACTTCTGCCCCCAAAAGTCAGAAGCTGCCCCCAAATTACAAAAGCTGACCCAAAATTGTCCAAAGCTGCCCCAATTTTTGTGTTGGTGCCAATGCTGCCCAACAAGATCTTGTTGAAACTCGCCACGTTTTGAATACTGGAAAATATAGTGGGCCAAATCTGGTTAGTTTTTTTCTGGTGAGGGTACTTTATGCCCCCTGAGGAAAGATTGCCCCCTCCTGGAGTGAATCCTGGGTACACCACTGTATCAATCAATCACTCAATTAGGGTTATAGGGCCTTGGAGGACTGTGAATCCTATTACCAACATCAGCAAATCAAGCACCAGCCTCTCATTTTCAATTTTACCTTAAAATTGGTAGGCAGCCTGAACAACTTCAGTTGCGCAAACTAAGGGGAGCAGATACAACAATATATTGGTCAATAGATTGTTTGTCACTATTAGTGCATGCCTGCAGAATGCCACTTTTAACTTCTGAAAGGTTTCTTTTCTTTCGGCTTTCATTCATTCGTACTGCAACCCAGGGTATAGCTGCAACCCAGTCCCAGTCAATTTGCCTGGCAACACTTGAGCTGTGACGTCACCAATTCTACAGCGAGCCGGCTTTAGCATGTTAGGCTATGGGAAAATAGGTGGTATTCGGGTCGCAATTTCAAGCATTTATAAAATAGTTTGTTTAGCAGATGATACATAAATGTAATGCCAAAGGCCTTTCCTGTTCATATCTGGAGTTTTTTTGGCAAAATGGAGTCAAATTTGTGCCCAAGAAATTGTTTAGTGGAACCCTGCACGCCTTGCAATAGGGGTCACTTTCAGCTTATCTGACGGTAATAAGCGTCAGATTTCGCCTTTATTGACGATGCGTCAATACCACCAATCAGCGCACCCACGGAAGCGGAGGTGCTATGCAGGCTTTTGTTACCATGGCAACCACCGCGACTCAACTAATTCAACATCTGGCAAACATGGTTGATTTCTTAGTATGAACTATAATGTTTGAAATATTAAATGTCTGCCTCTCTATTTTGAATTAAATCAAATCAAATGGAAACTTAGTTTTGTATTATTTCACTCTTTGAATTCAGTACGCCAGCATTTGTCTGTTTTTGTAAGATTAAAATTGATACATTTTGATGCATTGGGTGTAAACTAAAAACATGTGGTATAAAACTTAGAATCTAGTGAGAAAATGGTGACGTAGGACGAGACAACCTGTTGTTCTAAAGCCTTGCTGCGATCTAAGTCAAGGTTCATGATAAGGTTGGGCATTAAGTCATGTGATCAAGAGTGCGTTCGAAAGGGCCATTTTCCCACGCATTTCGCGAAATCTTTTGCTATTGGCCGTTCGGTGAGGCGTATATACATCGGACAACTGTTTTACGCCAAGCGCTCGCTGCTTAAAACGTCATTATCTCCAAAAGTACTAAATTAATTTCAGCGAAATTGTATAGGAAGACGTGTAGTTGATGCAGAATAAGGTACTATAGGCTTCATGCCGATATCTTTTATGGTTTTTGAGTTATAGAGAAAATCCGGCAGGGGCAGATTCCACCCCCACCCCCGTAATTACTGTAAAGTGTAAAGGTTAGGTCAGGTTCGATTATGTTATAACAATTGTTCCCTACCACACCCGGAAAACGAACGTCAGTTGTCTACGAGACCCCCCCCCCTTATCCCCCCAGTAGTGCCGCAGCGCAGCGAGCGCCTAGCGTAAATCAGTTGTCCGATGTATTTACGCTTCGGTGAGCACGAAACGAGGGATTTCGCGCGGGATTTCGCGAAAAAAACGTGGAATCGCCGGAGCATGCCGCGGCGGTGTTTTCAAAGATGGTGGCCAACATTAACCCTATAATATAATATATAATATGTGGCATGCTTCCAGATGCATATCATGTCTACTTGTGGACCTATTAATTGTATATTTAATTGTTTATAGTGGTGGTGATGACAATGGCTAATGGTGATGTTTTTTATTCTTGATTTGTTGTGTCATCTGATGATCTGTGATCAGCAGTAATATAAGTCTCTCAAAATAATTGCTGCCAACCAAAGATAATTGTTATGAAATAATTGTTTAAATACCTACATGACGCCCATACGGCGAACCCAGCGATTTTTTTTTGCGAAATTCCTACCGAACGACCATGAGAAATTTCACGAAATATTTCGCGAAATTTTGCGTCTTCCGAACGCACTCCAAAATGGGAACCAAAGTAGGGGATCTAAACCGAAGAAGAACATCTAAAGGCATATGCGTAGGAGCAGGAAGCAGGGGGGGGGGGGGGGCAGCCGCCCCCCCCCCCTCCCAACATTTTTGATTTTAACATTACGCCTATGGGCGTTGCATGGAAAGAATCGACTTCAGAATGCCTCCTGCCCCCCCAACTTGAGAGCCGGGAATGTCCGGCTCAGGGATACTGAGTGACAACGTAAATGGTCATTACTCGTTCTGACACCTGCTTTGCTTTGCAGCTTGGTTGCCACCGCAATCAAGCTTTGGTTCTTCGAGAGAAAAATAATGCATTCTCCTCTGAGTTTCCTGTGCTTGCGACGTTTAAAGACTGTATTGATATCAAAAAACAGTAGAGTGGCTCGGGCCTCACGCTGCACATACCGCCGTCCGCCCCGCTCAGCTTCCGACTGCCGGCCGCCGGCTCCCGTATTGAGAAAACAGACACTGCTGCTGTAGCGCACGTGCGCTGCACGCCGGAGGCACCTGCAGTCCGCTGAACCACACCTCCCCCTGATCATGAGGATCACTCGCACCCTACACAACAATCTCGCCGCGGAGGCCGGCGGCGGCGCTGACTCCGACGAGGAGCCACGGCGGGGGAATCTGACACCGTGCTGTCGCACTGTGGCGCATCACACAAGTCCGACTGATCAGCAGTCGGATGGGGCACAGGAACAGACTCCATCACGTACAGCGGGTCATCACTGTCATCGTCAGGTGCAGGACTCTGAGGTGGCTGCTCACTGTTCCTGCGTCGCAGGTCCCTAACGTGGCGCGGCATGCCGTCCACTTCCACGACCTGCGGGGAGACCACGGCCGTGACGGTACCCCGCCCAGACGGCTCCGTACACCGCGTCCCGCGGCGCCTCACCCACACCGCGTCACCGACTGCGTGCACGCCCAGCTCCGCCGCAGTGAGCTCCATCGCCCCGGCCTCGGCGCACTCCACCGTCCCAGATGGAGCGGCTGCCAGCCGCACACAGTCACGTGGCTCATAGCGATGCACTCCGCAGAACGGTGCGCTGCCGGCCCCTTCGCCATCGCGCGGCGTCACATTATATAAGTGCACTGCCTCGGCGATGGCACACCGTTTCCGAGCGGCGATAACTTTCACCGTTCGGTGACTCCGCTCGATCACTCCGTTTCCGCTCGGCGCATGCGCCGCCCGGAACCTCACCGTCACCCCCCAGCGAGCGGTGAGGACGGCGAACGGTCGGCCGCGGAAGACCGGATCGTTGTCACATAGGAGCTCCACCGGGGCCCCCCGCTCATAAAATATTTCCTCAAGCCGCTGGACGATGCTCGAGCTATCCTGTCGACGCAGTGACCGCCACACAGCGAACCGCGACGGTCCACAGTCAATCACGCTGAGGTACGACTGACCCTCGTGGTGTGTAACGTCAATGGCTAGTCTCCACCATGTTTGTGGCACCGCTAGTGACCCGTGCCGCCACTTGACTGGGGCCGGGTCGATCGCTCGGCACACATCGCAATTCGCCACCACAGCGCGCACTTGCGCTCGGGTCACATGACCGATACACCGGCGAGCAAAGTACAGCGTCCTTCGAACACCCGGGTGACCGGCTCGCTTGTGTACTTCGGCAATGCTCTCCGCACCGACGGCGGCTGCACTCACAGCTGGCGGCTCACAGACGGCGGCCGCACTCACAGTTGGCGGCACACCGATGGCGGCTGCACTCACAGCTGGCAGCTCACAGGCGGCGGCCGCACTCACAGTTGGCGGCACACCGATGGCGGCTGCACTCACAGCTGGCAGCTCACAGGCGGCGGCTGCACTCACAGCTGGCGGCTCACAGACGGCGGCCGCACTCACAGTTGGCGGCACACCGAGGGCGGCTACACTCACAGCTGGCAGCTCACAGGCGGCGGCCGCGCTCACAGCCGGCGGCTTATCGCGAAGCCACTCCTTGGGCACGCGCGTCAGCGCGTCGGAGCGGTTCTCCGCCGATCGCACGAGCGCCACAGACAAGTTGAGCTGCAGCTCGCTGACCAGCTGACGGATGATCTCGACGCGACGCCGGATTAACAGCTCGCCGTGCGCCTTGGTACGGAGGCGCGCGCGACCACTGATCGCGTCATCAATCCAGCGGGACACCGTCACCGAGTCCGTGCGGAGGTCAATTGTCCGCGCACCCCAGGCGACGGCCAGGCTTACACCTCGGATGGCCGCATCCAGCTCGGCCATGTTGATATGCATGGCCTCATCGCGCCTGAGCCAGCACGCATCCTCGATGACGTCACCGCCTGACGTCTCCAGGACAACCCCCGTGGCCAGCGAGCTCGCGTCAGTCCAGACGACTACACCATCGCCCTCCACGCACCATACGCCTCGAGCTGGATCGTCACTGACTAGGCGACTCGCAACGCTGTCCATCTGCGCACGCAGCGCCGCCTCCTCGGTGACGTCATCCCAACCCTGCGTCAGCTCGTTCACGCGCCGCTTGATCCATGCCACCGCGGGCCGGAGCCATCCGCACACGGGCAAATGGGCCACCAGTCGCCCACACCACGCGAACACGGTTCGGCGAGTCACACGCGCTGGCGGCGCGTCCACAGCGTTGTCCCGCACCCACCGCAACTCTCCGTCATCTGCCTGGACTCGCAGGCCCAGGAGCCGGGCTCCGCTGGCCGCTCGCTCCGGCGGCTTGCACGCCAGACCGTACTTGGCGAAGTGTTGCACTACACTCTCGGCACTGGCGACATCCTCGTTGACAAGCAAGTCGTCCACATACGCCAGCACCGCCCGCTCTATCGCTGGGTCCTGTGACAACACAGCACGGACGACCGCCTTCATAACCAGCGGAGCCACGTTCAGCCCGAATCCCAGCCTGGTCAGACAGTAACGCTGACCGCGCACCACCACTGTCTGAAAAGGCCACAGCTGCTGCTCCACACGTAGCTGAAGGTAGGCCTTCTTCAGATCTACGACGGCGACGCGCGATCCGTGCTTCCGCCACTTGCGCAACTGGTCTGCGCACACGTCGGAGTCCGCGGTGTGAGCAGTGACGTGGCTGTTGAGCTCACGATAGTCGAGCACTGGTCTCACTTTGGCCTTGTTTCTCTGCTGCACCGCCATCAACGGCACCAGTCCGCGTGGCGGCCCGTGCTGCGCCTCGTCGTAGGGCACCAGCCAACCGCTGGCGATCCACTCGTCCAGCTCCTCGTCAAACTCTTGACGCGCGGCTGGCGGCACGGCGTACTGCTCGACCCTGTTGCCGAGACACTCGGGCCCCCCACCGTCCGCCCACTTCCACGCCACTGTCCATGCTCGTTCCGCCGCGTCAAACCGCGCTCTAAAGTCAGCCGCATCCACCTCGAGCGGCGGGCACACCGCAGCACCACAGAAGCGTACATCAGTCGGTGACTGCACGCTGACGCCTCCCAGGGTGGAGATGCCGGAAATGCCGAGTACCATCTCGACCCCCATCGGCCGCTCATCCACCACCAGCACATCAAGTGTGGCCCGCCGGCCGGCCGGCGTCTCCACACTGACGCTACCGACACCGCTGCACCGGAACGGTTCTCCACTGATCGTGGTCACCACGATCTGCCGCTGGCGCCAGCGCTCACAACATGGCGCGTACACAATCGTGTCCGTGCAGCCGGTGTCCACTAGCGCGCGACACTGCCGACCGTCCACTCGCAGTTCGACCACGGGCAGGGCGCCCCTCAGTGCTGCACCGGAGACGACGCCGGCGCTGGCACGCCATCTCCTGCACCGTTTCCCGACTGCTGGGGACAGGAGACGGAGATGTGGCCCAGCTCTCCACAGTTCCAGCAGCGTCGTGGCCACCGTGATCCCCGTGTCGGCTGGTCTCGTGACGGATGACTCGGTGGCGGCTGGCCGCGATGCGCCCCGTCACGCGGTGGCGCCTGGGCTCGCCTCCCCGCGGCCACTGCCGTAACACGCTCGTCACTGAGCACGGCGCGGGCGCGTGACAGGACGCTGGCCAAGTCCAGTCTCTCGGCTCTGGACCCAGCACGGATGGTCTGTCGCACCGACTCCGGCAGCCCAGCGATGAACGCGCAGACGAGCGCTCGCTCCGGGATACCGCCAAATAGCACTGCGAGACGCCGAAGGTCGGCCAAGAATACATCGGCGGACTCGCCCACCCTGAGGTGGCGGCTAGTGAAGGCCTCGTACGCCGCGTGCTGGTCTAGGGCGAACGCGTCGTACAGCGCGTCGCGCGTGGCCTCCAGAGAGCTGCGACTGGCGACCGGCATCTGCGACCACACTGCAAATGCGCCGCCAGTAAGGCGCAGCGGAAGCACCGTCTCTGCGGCGACACCACGGAGCGCACACAGCATCTTGGCCCGCTCAAACCACTCAACGACGTCTGCCGACCCGTCGTATTCGGCAATCAGCCGAGCGTCAAAAGCGGGACGCTGTGCGGCGGCCATTACCACTCCAGGACTGGCGATCGCCTCCATTGCTCCAGGGCTGGCGGCGGCCTCCACTGCTCCAGGGCTCACGACAGCCTCCACTGCTCCAGGGCTCACGACAGCCTCCACTGCTCCAGGGCTCACGACAGCCTCCACTGCTCCAGGGCTCACGACAGCCTCCACTGCTCCAGGGCTCACGACAGCCTCCACTGCTCCAGGGCTCACGACAGCCTCCACTGCTCCAGGGCTCACGACAGCCTCCACTGCTCCAGGGCTCACGACAGCCTCCACTGCTCCAGGGTCGCAACGGTCTCCATTAAGGCCGAAATAGCTTGTGCTTGCGACGTTTAAAGACTGTATTGATATCAAAAAACAGTAGAGTGGCTCGGGCCTCACGCTGCACATACCGCCGTCCGCCCCGCTCAGCTTCCGACTGCCGGCCGCCGGCTCCCGTATTGAGAAAACAGACACTGCTGCTGTAGCGCACGTGCGCTGCACGCCGGAGGCACCTGCAGTCCGCTGAACCACATTTCCTTCGTTGATTAGCGCTACACCATGATCCAAGTCGACGTTGGATTGGTGTTTCATTGTGCGCTTGCCCAGTAGTAGTTCCATTGTGCACTAAGCCCGATATGTTTATTGTGCCGGTGTGTTTCAGGAGAACGCGTTTGAGTGGGGAGACCCGGAGTGCCTGCGAGAATCTGGACTCTCGAAGGACTCCACAGAGTACAAACTGTACTCAGTAGCATATAGGTGGCGGAGTAAAATCAAGGAAGTAGGTAACTCAAAGTTTAATCTCGTCACTTCCGCGCCTTTTCACCATTTTAGCGCGTCATTGTATCACGATAGTGCTGTCTAGGATGATCTGAACTGTAGCCCACTGTTGCTCGTCCCTTCTCAGTGCACGCGTCTCCGCGCTGGCGTCTGATCTGACCCCTCCTCCTCCCGGCAGGTATCTCAGGTGCGTTCCACTCCACGGTGACCGTCTTACTGACCCCTCCTCCTCCCGGCAGGTATCTCAGGTGCGTTCCACTCCATGGTGGCCGTCTTGCTGACCCCTCCTCCTCCCGGCAGGTATCTCAGGTGCGTTCCACTCCATGGTGGCCGTCTGATCTGACCCCTCCTCCTCCCGGCAGGCATCTCAGGTGCGTTCCACTCCATGGTGGCCGTCTTGCTGACCCCTCCTCTTCCCGGCAGGTATCTCAGGTGCGTTCCATTCCATTGTGGCCGTCTGATCTGACCCCTCCTCCTCCCGGCAGGTATCTCAGGTGCGTTCCACTCCATGGTGGCCCTCTTGCTGACCCCTCCTTCTCCCGGCAGGTATCTCAGGTGCGTTCCACTCCATGGTGACCGTCTTGCTGACCCCTCCTCCTCCCGGCAGGTATCTCAGGTGCGTTCCACTCCACGGTGGCCGTCTGATCTGTCCGCTCCTCCCGGCAGGTATCTCAGGTGCGTTCCACTCCATGGTGGCCGTCTGATCTGACCCCTCCTCCTCCCGGCAGGTATCTCAGGTGCGTTCCACTCCATGGTGGCCCGTCTGATCTGACCCCTCCTCCTCCCGGCAGGTATCTCAGGTGCGTTCCACTCCATGGTGGCCGTCGGATCTGACCCCTCCTCCTCCCGGCAGGTATCTCAGGTGCGTCCCACTCCATGGTGGCCGTCTGATCTGACCCCTACTCCTCCCGGCAGGTATATCAGGTGCGTTCCACTCCACGGTGGCCGTCTGATCTGACCCCTCCTCCTCCCGGCAGGTATCTCAGGTGCGTTCCACTACATGGTGACCGTCTTGCTGACCCCTCCTCCTCCCGCCAGGTATCTCAGGTGCGTTCCACTCCATGGTGGCCGTCTGATCTGACCCCTCCTCCCGGCAGGTATCTCAGGTGCGTTCCACTCCATGGTGGCCGTCTTGCTGACCCCTCCTCCTCCCGGCAGGTATCTCAGGTGCGTTCCACTCCATGGTGGCCGTCTGATCTGACCCATCCTCCTCCCGGCAGGTATCTCAGGTGCGTTCCACTCCATGGTGGCCGTCTGATCTGACCCCTCCTCCTCGCGGCAGGTATCTCAGGTGCGTTCCACTCCATGGTGGCCGTCTGATCTGACCCCTCCTCCTCCCGGCAGGTATCTCAGGTGCGTTCCACTCCATGGTGGCCGTCTTGCTGACCCCTCCTCCTCCCGGCAGGTATCTCAGGTGCGTTCCACTCCATGGTGGCCGTCTGATCTGACCCCTCCTCCTCCCGGCAGGTATCTCAGGTGCGTTCCACTCCATGGTGGCCGTCTGATCTGACCCATCCTCCTCCCGGCAGGTATCTCAGGTGCGTTCCACTCCATGGTGGCCGTCTTGCTGACCCCTCCTCCTCCCGGCAGGTATCTCAGGTGCGTTCCACTCCATGGTGGCCGTCTGATCTGACCCATCCTCCTCCCGGCAGGTATCTCAGGTGCGTTCCACTCCATGGTGGCCGTCTGATCTGACCCATCCTCCTCCCGGCAGGTATCTCAGGTGCGTTCCACTCCATGGTGGCCGTCTGATCTGACCCCTCCTCCTCCCGGCAGGTATCTCAGGTGCGTTCCACTCCATGGTGGCCGTCTGATCTGACCCCTCCTCCTCCCAGCAGGTATCTCAGGTGCGTTCCACTCCATGGTGGCCGTCTGATCTGACCCCTCCTCCTCCCGGCAGGTATCTCAGGTGCGTTCCACTACATGGTGGCCGTCTTGCTGACCCCTCCTCCTCCCGGCAGATATCTCAGGTGCGTTCCACTCCACGGTGGCCGTCTGATCTGACCCCTCCTCCTCCCGGCAGGTATATCAGGTGCGTTCCACTCCATGGTGGCCGTCTGATCTGTCCCCTCCTCCTCCCGGCAGGTATCTCAGGTGCGTTCCACTCCATGGTGGCCGTCTGATCTGACCCCTCCTCCTCCCGGCAGGTATCTCAGGTGCGTTCCACTCCACGGTGGCCGTCTGATCTGACTCCTCCTCCTCCCGGCAGGTATCTCAGGTGCGTTCCACTCCATGGTGGCCGTCTTGCTGACCCCTCCTCCTCCCGGCAGGTGTCTCAGGTGCGTTCCACTCCACGGTGACCCGTCTTGCTGACCGGCAAGGAGCGCAGCCTGAGCCGGAGCCTGAGCCGGCGGGGCAGGACGAGTCTCTGGTGACGGCCGGTGGCGGGCGGGCCGCCTCTGCGGACGAGCTCCGACACCAGCCCACCCCTGTCACCCACTTGTTCATCGAGCCGGCGCGCGCCGACAAGGGCCAGCTTACCGCCGAGCAGTGGCGGAAACTGGCGCGCCGCCGACTGCCCTGCCTCCCGCCTGTCTATCTCATTGCGTGTCTGATGGAGGAGCCGGCGCCGTGTAAAGATGACTGGCTGCTGGACGAGTACAGACGGCAGAGATGGGACACAATGAGACGGGACGGGGCGGGGCA
This sequence comes from Chirona hameri, assembly GCA_036785665.1. Classification (NCBI taxonomy): domain Eukaryota; kingdom Metazoa; phylum Arthropoda; class Thecostraca; order Balanomorpha; family Balanidae; genus Chirona; species Chirona hameri. The sequence goes on from JAXIVJ010001155.1 coordinate 24,520, forward strand.
GGACGAGCCGGCGAGTACCGATCAGTCTGCTAGCTGAGACGTGATGGGACGTGACGAGTAACCTGCTGGCCGTGACTGGCTGACGAGACGGCTGTCTGTGGACGGATGGTGAGACGTGATGTGACGTGACGTGACGAGTAACCTGCTGGCGAGAGACGGGTGTCTGTGGACAGATGGCACAGGATCGCACCGTGAATGGCAGGTGCAGTCATGTCCGCCGAGCGAATATTTCGCCCAGCGCATATGATGTGGTGGTTGCTGCCAGCTGTGTATGTCTTGCTTCTGCTGAGTCTGTATTGCATAGTTCTCCTCACGGATTTGTTGCCAGTTCGTGTTTGTCTACGGATAAGGTGTATGTGCTTGAGTGTGGATGTCAGATGAGAGCCGAAAGCATGGAAATATAGTCTGATATACCATTACTTAGCGTGTCTAGCTTTGAATGAAGACATCAGCGTAATGCTGAAACCCCAGCGGGCAGCGGGTTAAAGCTCTGCACTCTCAATGCCCCCCAGAAAACATCCCTGTGAACGCGAGGTTTAGCTCCGGGTCATCGACCGGGGGATAGGCGTCCGCGCAGCCAGCAACAAGACGTCACATATAATATATCCTTTTTGTGTGGGTACTTTGCCAAGAACTACCAGTCGCTATCACTGCATTGTCAACTGTTATAGCAGTAGGTTCGTGTGACTTATTAGGTGAGTTTGGTTGAAATTTTGCTTAGCCATAATTTTGGTCGCATGATTTAAATGTAGACTATTTGTGTGCTATCGCCGTTTGAGTATTTGGTGTGGTGGCTTTCCGGTCGGCAGGCGTGAGCCAAAGGACGGTCAACTTTGCCGGCCCAAAAATTAAATAGCTTGAGTCGGATGACAATTTTCTCAACGGCTTAAGATACATCGCTCAATTTGTGACAGATGGGTATTAACTTTAATAATCGGCCGGCAAACGAAGACACCAGGCGACAATAACTGGGAGGAACGTGCGTTTTGGCGTTCGTACGGCGGGCGGCGGGAATCAACGGGTGGTCAACTTTGCCGGCCCATAATTTAAAAAAGTTTTAGTCGGATTGCATGTATCTCCTCGGCATCTGCTACATCGCACAATTCGTGGCAAACAAACATCTTAAGTTTAATAATCGACTGGTAAACAAAAAAACTGAGGTAGAAAAAGCGGGAGGGACGTACGCGTTATAGGAAATAGTTCACCTTCAACATTAGTTTTAAACTAAGATATCAGTTTTGTAGCCCGTGTTTGGAAACTCCAATCTGCAAGTTTTCTTGACTGAAATGACTCCAGCCGAATATATTTGATTTTTTGGCGAAGGAATGCGGTGCTGGCGAAAGAATGTTGTACTGGTTCTAGCCCGAGCAGAGACTATACCATCAGCCAATCAGCTTGCAGCTGGTGCTAGCAAGCGAACCGCCGGCCGCTGGTTGGCACTTCTCTAATGCGAGTCTATCCTTACGGGACTACTTTCGAATCTGATTGACTGAACCATTTTGTTTTATTCGCGTGACGTCAGGACTCTGACTCAGACAGTATGCATATAGTTTTGATAAACAATAATAATGTACGGCCTTATGTCATGAATCGGCGCGATTAAGGCCATTTTTGACAATATAAAAATTAATTGTATAAAAAAATATACTCAAATCGTGTTTGGGAAAAATTTCCCTAGGTGAACTATTTCCTTTAAAGGGATTATACGGGGTTTTCCCAGAATAATTAAGTTACATAGTAAAACGTACTTATACAGGTGGTAGAAGTCCCACGGTAGCCACATTTTTCAGGAAATGACCTCTTCGGCACGTAAGGACATTCCAAAGTGCGCGGTGATGCCACCGCGTATTTTCTGCAGGACCGGCCGAGGCAGAGCCAGTCATCTCTTTTATGCTAATAAAACACCTCACTTATGGTATATTTCCGGTAAAATAAGCAATATTTGAAAGAAAATAAACTTGTTTTGTTCCAACGACAGCAGCAGTTACCTAGTTTTCCCATAACATTCTATATTTTTCATGAATTTTCATGCCAAAAAATTAATACGCCACCACCAAATTCTCAACGCTAAATGCCGGAGATAAGAAAACCACAAAAACACAAAACCTCAACGAACAGTATAGTAATACAAAGTCCCGTCAGTTTTGAATTGCATAATTATTTTGTGATCCAGTGTAGGACTTTCAGATAATTCAAAACTCTAAAATTGATCTTAAGATAAAAGTGGTGGACAGTAGTGCCGATCAAGTACTCGTTATCTGATACTAGTCTCGAAAAACGCCCAAGTTTTAACGCTGATAATTGCTGAAATAATGGACTAAATGAGCATTGAGGTCCCTGTTATATGTCTTAAACGTGTTTAAAGCTCATACAACTGCAAAAGAGTGCATTTACTTTCAGGACGAAAAGCCCGTATAATCCCTTTAACCCTAAGTAGGTGAGTGGCGACCGGCCGGCCGATCGCGTGACCTTCTTCCTCGTCACAGCTGCTGCGGGGTCGTTGCAGCTAAATTACGTGTTGTCTCCACTATTGTGGCCGGAGCGTTCTACCTGGTTTATATAGCCTTGGGTCGGCGTAAGAGACCCCCGTCACGTGTAGGGGAGAGTCCCCATATTGCGCCAGGTTTCCTAAACGCGCTCACGCCGATATCTCAATAAGTACCACTTCCATTAAGTTTTGGAACCTATATTATTCATCCCCAGAATTATTTCATCATTTTTCAGCATACGGTCTACAAGCGAAGGTCGCGTTCTTTACGCAGTAACCCAATATTTGAATTGTGTTTTCTTATCCGGAATATTCCGGAATAAGCATTAAGCATATTGTCACATAGGCGTAACCACCTTCCGGAAGTAGGTGGGGACGGAGGCACTTTTAAGTCGATTCTTTCCATGCAACGCCCATAGGCGTAATGTTACAATCCGAAAATGTTACTGGGGACTGATCCCCAGTGACCCCAGTGGTGGTTACGTGCTTGCATATTGACCGCGCTGTTGTAAATTTTGAGAAAGGTGGAAAAATCATAAGTGTTTCATAAGGCATGTGCCAACGTATTTTCATAAGGCATGTGCCAACATTAATATTAAACAAAACACTATATACCTACAAAAGACAGCCTGTTAGGAATAATTGCCTTTCTCCAAAGATGCCGTGAATTCCAAATTGCGCCCATACATAATGCGCTCATGGTATATTCAGGGTACAGGTAAAATTGCACCCTGTGGTTCCATGAAATATGTTCGAGAGGCTCTACCTCTAGGTTAACCTGTCTGTAATTTACTGTCACTTCTTTGATATTGGGGAAGACTGATTGGTCTCTGAGGTTCCACTGACCTGATGTCATGCGATTGTTTTTGACGCGATATTTGATGGTAACTGGAGTCCAAAGTGGAGTAATGTTGGGCTCATTATGTCCTCTGGTGTTAATTGTTAATTTTCCATACAATTTTGTCAACAACAAAAAACATTACGAGAGTACTACCAAGTACTTGAGAGTACCGAGTACCGATCATTATAAGCGTGGATCGCTTATCAAATTTAACTCGAAATATCTTTCAGTAGGAATGTTTATATGCAAAATGTGATCAATTTACAATATATTTTGATCTCGTCTGTCGATTTCAAGTGAAAACTCCATTTTTGTAGGAAAATGTGATTATTCTCCTTAAAAAAACGTATGTGGGAGCCGGAGCCTTCAGCGTCGGCCAAAAATGGTACGGACCTCACGAAGAGGCGGCTACGCCAATGGGCGCCTATTGTCCGGTAAGGGCGCCATCGGCGCCAAAGGGAGGGGCAATGGAATGACACTCGAATGAATGCTCGTGGAATGACTCAATGGCACGGAGGGACGCCTTCGGCCCGGAGAGGCGCCTTGCCAGAACACTTTGGTACTCACACAGTTTGAGGCCATTACAAATCAATAACCTCTATATGAGATGTAAAGATTTACCAAATGAGTGATGGGTATGTAGGTAGTCCCAGGTAGGTATAAGGTACCCAATAACAACCCAGACTGGTTATTTATTCGACTCTGATTGAATCGATTGGAATCGTACAATCAAAATCCCTTGAATCATGAACGATCGATTCACCACCGTACTTTTTATTTATGAATTATGATTGAATCAAAAACCGCATAGAAACAAGGCTGATTGAATAAAAAAGACTGCAATGTTATTTCAATGGCGAGTCAAACGTGATTGGATCCAAAAAGATTATCCAGTCAAATTTGCGGGTTTGAATTTGACTGGGTAGTGTACCCAGTGTACCCAGTGGTGCTAACGCCCATGCTCACAACTGATAAGGAAGGAATGCCAGGGGTCGGGATCGGATTAGTCGAGGTGCAAGATTAGTAACAGATAATGCTTGACGATAAATTGCTCCTTCTACAGAAATCTAGCACCTCCTACCGGCAGCGCTCGACACTCTGCTGGCACCCTGCCCGAACCGTGGGGGTTAAGTACAAAATAGTGACAACTTGAGTCAATTACGTCATCGGGCACAACCCTGTCCTCAGGGCAAGTAAAGGACGCCTCATATATGCTGAAACCCTATGGGCGTCGAAACCGGGGGGGGGGGGGGGGGGGGGACGCGTCCTCCAAACTTTTTGGATTTTAACATTATAGGTATATAGGCGTTGCATGGAAATAATCGCCTTTAGAACGCTGTCGTCCCCTGCGCCCCCTGAACTTTTGGTAGACAGGTAGGTAGGCAGGTAGCGACGCCACTGTAAAAACCCATTAAGGCCGGTTCGCACCGGGAGCGGAACGCAAGAGCGGAGCGGGAGCGGAGTGGAACGTGACAAGATAAAAACCGCCAGAACCGTCCAACGTGCCACCATCAACGTAACATCTGGCAGCAGCGGAAGGAACGCTCATCTCTTCGAGGGTGGGTTCGATTCCCGGTGCGCGCCGATTTTCGACTTAACCTTATTTGTAACAAAGGGGGGGGGGGGGCGGATTCCACCCCTCTCATGTTTTCGCAGATATCTCCAGAACTGCTGGGATCAGGCCCATTAAATCTTAGGACTTTTCCTAGAATTGAATTCCACATTTGGAGTAAAAATTTTGAGTTCTTAACCTGAACAGAGGCGGTTCTAGGGCACGGTTTTGGGAGGATTCGGCGGCGACATTTGGCGATAATACGGAAATGCGATCTTCACGGTTTCTTCCTAACTGCCTCAAGTATGAAGGAGTTACATCGGTTTACGGTGATTGCAACGAGTAAAAATTGGTTGATGTTAATGAAATTTCATAAAAATTGCATGGCAGAGGCGGTTTCAGGGGCTTGAAAAGGGGGATTTCCAGGAAGTATTCAATGCTTGGCGGGAAGCCAATAGAGCGACGTAAGAGGCATTTATATCTATCAAGATGTAAAAGATAGCTTCTCCTTCCATTATTTGCATAATTGATTACATATAGAGTTGCAGGGGCGTGTTCAGGCACATGCAAAAGGGGGTGACTGGCATGGTGATGACGATATGCCAGCGATTATGGCGCAATATACGGTTAGCGTATAATGTTATGTGCACATATGAGGCCAGGAGAGGGAATAGTAATTTTTTTTGCAGAGGCGCGCTCAGGAATGGAAGAAAGGGAGTCATATTATTGCAAAGAAACTAAGATGCATGGGGCTACAATGACATAACATACTGCATTTTTCGGATGAAACACGCACCACAGGGTAATCTACGAACGATTAAAAGATAATAGGCGAGTCCAGGTAGGGTAAAAAGGGGGTAAGCAATGTGAATTGAAGTTGTAAGTGAAATAGTCACTGTTGACTAGTTAGTATCATAATAGCGGATAATATACTTATCAAAAGGTCTTGCGCCTCCCCAGTTTGGATCCTGGATACGCCTATGACGAAGTACAACATGCAAAAATGAACTATCTACGATCAGTAACTTATTTATAGTGCTGGGTAGCAACTTGCCTGCGGTTAATATTTTTTTTCCTATTTGACCTCCCTTTTTCACTAACCATCTTACCGCTTATGGCGAAAATATGATTTATAACTGTTGTGTCTAATGGCACAATAACAAACCATTTCATTTATAAAAAACAACGTAACAAAATAGTTGTATTACGCATTTACCTTACCCCCATATTGAGTGACCTGCACACGCCTATGATTTTTGAATTTTCAAAAAACACCGCCATATATCAATTTCCAATTCAATCTCTATCGATTCCCATTGGTTGTGTTAAAATTGGTTGATAAACATGACAGCTGTGTTGGATCACAAATACCATTATTTTTTTTAGTTTTTGCCCCCCTGTTTCCCCCCTATCACAAATTTAGATTCTTCTATGTTTTAGAAATGTAGATCGTGTTAAAGGGGAACCAAACGCCGTTTCATTTGTGAAAATCGGGCGGGTAGATCTCGAGATCTCGGGGGGGGGGGGCGGAATCCCCCCTGTTACAAATAGGGGTAGTCAGGAGCCTGTTACAAATAGGGTTAAGCCATTTGTAATACTTCTATTTAACGGAATATGCTTTTTAAATCAACGTTTTCAAAAATACCATGACGGGAAAAATCAAACTCCACCGAGCCGAGCAGTTCACACGCGGCAGTCGGGTCCAATCAGGCAACAGCATGATAGTAGAGGCTAACGCCCGGTCGCTCTTTAGCCCCGCCCTTGACTCCACCCATCACTCGCAACTGACCGGTCACGGGTCGGACAGCGCCGGTGCTAGGGTCAGTCAGGGCGGAGCTAAGCTCTGACGTCAGAGCATAGCTCCTCTCTTTCGCGATAGGCTCTGCTCACAGACTGAATTCTCTGCGCGAGTTTTAACATTACGAGTGAATGGAAAGTGTCCTATATTTTTGTTTGATATTAATCAACCTTGGTAATACAAATTGGCGCAGAATCTGAAACGTCCATTGCCAAAACTTCGTTGATGCCAATTAGTGCCTTCAAAAGTAATCGCCGAAAATTAGGGTCCCAAGCAGTCTGCTGTTCACAGTAGTTTCATGGCGCTCATACACCCATGTACATTCACGAAAATTCTGAAACTATGGCAAAAATGATAGTGCAAGCCCTTAATTACTTTTTGTAGTTGATAGAATCAACAACACATTTTCACCCAATGCCAATGACATTAAAGGAAATATGTCACTTTGAAAGTTGTCTCGAAATTTGTCTATACGTGATATTTCGAGCTGAAAAAAAACGAATGTGGCATTTGTTTGGACGATAGATGGATATCCGTCGAAAAATTGGCATATTTCTCTTTTTTCCTTCATGACCATAATAAACTTCATGACAATTATGACGTCATGCATATGGTAGCTTGGATATGGAAACTATTGCACACAATAACGACGGACTTTAGGCATATATACGCAGGCTGCTTGTAACGTAAACAACCGTTGTGAGGACCCGAAACAAGTTTCGGGGAAATGAATTGAGTACACGGCGCCCGAGATGCTCACAGGCAGCAATAAGTTCGGTTGCCGCAACTGTACGGCACTGCGCAACCAGCACCGCAAGTCTGGAAAGTCAGACGAGAAGTCGGCCGGCACTGTCTACAGCAACACCAGTAAGCAGTTGTTGATCTACAGTCCGCCGCCGGTGCTGACCATCCAACTGAAGCGGTTCGAGGTCGGCAGCTCCAACCTGTGCAAGATCAACCGTCACGTCATGTTCAGCGAGCTGCTTGACCTGGTACCATTGTGTTCCTCCATCTGCCAGGACCTGCCGCAGATGGACCGCCGGCAGCGGCGTGTTCTCTACTCCCTGTTCGGCCTGGTGGAGCACAGCGGCCTGCTCACCAGCGGGCACTACTCGGCCTACGTGCGCGTGCGAGGGCGCTGTGATCGGCTCACCTTTAACCCTGCCTGGCTGACGCGGTACATCGGCGACGCCTACCGATTAGCTTGCGCGCAGGCGGCGCAGACGGACCCCGGGGACGAGGAGGCGGAAACGGCAGTCGCTGAGCCCGAGCCGGGCCGCTGGTTTTACGTGAGCGACACTCGCGTGACCGAGGTCACCATGGACAAGGTCCTAAAGGCTCAGGCATACATACTCTTCTACGAGCGGATAGTGTAGCGCGTGACTGTATAGGTTAGGTATAATTATTTGCCAGCCGCTGTGCCCCAAACAATAATTTGATCTGTGTTTTACATTGTGGTTGATATACCGATATTTATGAATATATTGGAACTTACCGTATTAAATATATTTTTGACATTCCAAAACAGTAGGCAGACTCCCTTTAAAGGAAATAGTTCACCTTCAACATGGGATTTTGAACTGAAATAGCAGTTGTGTAGCCCGTGTTGAGAAATCCTTATCTGCAACTTTTCTTGGCTGAAAAGACTCTCCAGCCGAAGATATTTGACTTTTTGGCGAGGGAATGCAGCGCATATATGATATACCGTACCGTCTGAGAGTGCCAGCACTACCAGGGCGCATGCGCAGACCAATAACGCACACCATAACATTAATAATTTACGACCTTCTGTCCTGAATTGGCGCGATGTAGGACCATTTTTGAAAAGAAAAAAAGAAACTGTATTAAAAAATATAATAAAATCGTGTTCTGAAAAATTTCCGAAGGTGAACTATTTCCTTTAACCTGCGGGGGGAGCAGATTCTGCCCCCCCTTCCCAGAGATCTCGAGAGCCCCTCGGTCAATTTCGATGGGGAAAGCGCCATTCGATTCGTCATGACAAGATGTTTCTTTGAGGTGCCCGAAATTTATTTTGTGTTCAAAAATGGGGGGGGGGGGGCAGGGGGAAAAAATACGAAACTTTTGGTTGTTTTGTTTTGTAAGGTCATTGCGGCCACGTGTTTTGACCGATGTTCATGCCCCAAACGTTTTTGAGCTTCAAATGCACTGGTCTGCTGGTCTGGTCTAAAATGGGGGGGGGGGATTTCTGATAACAAATGTGTGCTGTTCGTGATTGTTTGGGACGACATGAACGTCACATGTGGGCATTACTTGCTGTAATTTGTTAAATTTAATATATTGCGCAGAGGCGGATCCAGGAAAACAACGTGTGGGTCACCATGCGAGTAATGTTTTTTATCATCCTACTAATTTGAAGTTAGGCCTAATTTGAGGGAGGTATTGCCTCCTAATTTTTGTACCTGAGTGCGCCTCTACCAAAAAACAAGTACAATCCCAGTATGCATGATGCATATTGCATTGAAAATATTTTTGACGCATTATTGCATCGCAAACTACGAAGTAAGTATGCGCCGCACAACCGCATTCGTAACACCCTCACAAAAACAGGAGCCTGGCACCGCCTCTGCTGGCCCGATTTGTAAAAAAAATTGGCACAACACGCGCCATTCAAAGTTGGGAAAAGTCACAAAGTTTCAAGACACTAGGCCTAACTGTTTAGAAGCGGCAAGTGAAAAACCACCCGGTGGGGGGGGGGGGCAGAATCTGCCCCCCCGGAATAACAAAACTCTCTAGACTCTGAACACTTATTTTCCATACCAAAAACGAAATGTTTCAGGTTAAGCAACCCTTAAATGGGTCGTGGCTATTTTAAATACAAATTATAGGCAGCTGCATTCCAAAACCAAACGCTAAACATGTATAGGCCCATTGAACATCACCGGGAGAGTGAACAGAATAAATGACAAGGGCATAATTCACCACAAACAAAACATATTCACCACCGAGTTTTCCAGCAACTCAAACGGTCTGACATTATAGGTACCTGCACTTCCATGCCCCATGGATACGTTCACGCTCCGCTCACGCTCTGCTCACGCTCACGCTCTGCTCACGCTCCGTTATGCTCACGCTCCGCTAAAAATATAAACAGAATCCATCTTTCCAAGGTCAGCCGTTCCCACCGAGAGGAACGGGTCTCCGTTGCACCGTCGCGTCCCGGTTCAAACCGCGAGCGTGCAAAAACGGGAGCGGAGACCGTCCGGCGGTTCAACTCGCATTGCTTTTTCCTATTCCGGCTCCGCTCCGTTTACGTTCCGTTCACTTCCCGCTCGTGCCTGCTCCCGGTGCGAACCGGCCTTTAGCCTGCCTTAGTGTAAGTCAACATGTAGGGTAAAAATTAACTTTCTTGAAAAAATTGTTGAACTATTGATGTGATATAGTAGAGCTGGGGCATTCCACGATAGATCGACCAAGGCATAACACCATCATATTGTATTTTTGGCTGTAATTTGGTCTAGGGGTTGACATAAGCGGGGAAGCCAGCTGTGCCAACGAAAAAAATATCTGAGTAGCGGTTTTCGAGATATAGTCTCGGGCACTTTCCGGAGGTCACTCAGCAGGCCTACATTTGGCGGCTCGTAGTCCCCAAACCATCATAGTTACGACATCAAACCTGATATTGAAGAAACTTGCATTGGCATTGAACCGAGGGACATTTTTCAATCTCGGATTTTTTTTTGACACGTGACCGCTTGACCTATTTTTTGATGAGTGACCAGGATAATTCCTCAATTGAAAGTCGAATTTCCGTTTGAAGAAGATTCAAGTCTGGTCAATGTTCTTTCAGATAGACAAATAAAAAAACGGTCTTCGGCCTCCAAATAGGAATTTTGAGCCTTTTAATATGATAGATAACAAAAACACCATCATATTTAATTTCTCTCTGTAATTTGGTCCAGTGGGTTATCATAGGTGGGGAAGCCAGCTGTACCAACGAAAAAATAATCTGATCAGCGGCTTTCAAGATATAACCTCAGGCATTTTTCAGAAGTGAGTCGATATTGGGAGAGTCGATATTGGGAGGCTCTAAAATCCTATTTGGAGGCTGAAAACCATTTTTTCACTCATCAAAAAAAATAGGTCGAGCGGTCACGTGTAAAAAAAACGAGATTGCAAAAAAATGTCCCTCGGTTCAATGCCAGTTTCTTATATATTCAGGATTGATTCAGGATATTATATTCAGGATTGATATCGTAACTATGATTGTTTGTGAACTACGAGCCGCCAAATGTAGGCCTGCTGAGTGACCTCCGAAAAGTGCCCGAGACTATATCTTGAAAACCACTAATCGGATATTTTTTTCGTTGGCACTGTTGGCTTCCCCGCCTATTATATGATAAACTAAATTACATAGATAAATAGAATAGAAGGGTGTAAATTTTCTCTTTTTTGGTCGATCTATCGTGGAATGCCCCAGCTATGAAATTTAAACCACATCAGCTCAAAGTGAATTCAGACGTGTCCGTGAAGTTAGCGACAATATCTACGACGACAACTGCGACGAAATCTGCGACGACAGGATTTGAGAAAACCACAAGGCCAAAAGAAATGGCCAAGCCGCCAAATATGCAATCGATAGAGAATTTGACGGGCTACATTTTGTAGCCAAGCTATTTTGCTCTCAAGGTCACCATTTGACCTTGAGTCAGGTAAAATCTTGAGTACCCAACATTTTCGAAAATTTGAAGACTGAGAATTCCAAAAACGAATGCAATATATACATAAAGACATAAAGACATAAAAGAAAAGTGCAACAAAGAGCCTCTTGGGCCCATCCGAGGTTGCACCCCCCCCCCCCCCATCCCATCCCCCATCCCCCCCCTCCACCAGTCTCGCCCCTTCAAATCACCTTACTCTACCTGCATAAAAGAAGGCTAATCCCACGAGTATTTATGAACTAATCCCTTCTCTGTAAAGTATTTATCTAATCTAATTTTGAAGGAAGCAAGTGTCACTGCATCAGCGACATCCCCTGGTAGCATATTCCAATGTCCTACAACCCTTCTACTGAAAAATGACTGTCGTAGCCTAGTCCTACTTTGTTTCATAATGAGTTTATGCTGATGACCTCTACCTCGATTTTCCCTATTGAACTCAAACATACCCTTTAAATATCCAGAATGCTGACTATTTACAAATTTGAAGACTTCAATTAGATCTCCTCTTAGCCTTCTATATCTAAGTGAAAACATACCCAATTTTCTTAATCTATCTTCATAAGGTAAACTACCAAGACAATTAATCATTTTTGTTGCCCTTTTTTGAACTCTTTCTAACAACCAGCAATCTTTCTCATATGTTGGAGACCAGGCTTGTACACAATACTCCAAATGTGGTCTAACGTATGCACAATACAGTTTTGTTATTACCTTTTCACTCTTGTAGGAAACATTTCTGTTAATGGCCCCTAGCATTCTAAGTGCCTTTTTCCTAGCTTCTACAACCTGGTCTGACGCTGATAGTCTATTGTTTACCACGACACCTAAATCTCTTTCCTTTTCAATCTGCTCCATTTTCTGCCCACCCATTTCATACCTATGTTTACTGCTAACCCGTCCAGCGTGCATAATCTTACATTTACTCAAATTGAATTTCATCTGCCATGCTTCAGACCACTCAACTAGCTTGTCCAGATCTGATTGAAAAACATCCTGATCATGTTTTCCTCTAATAATCCTGACAACTTTTAGATCGTCTGCAAATTTCAAGACTTTGCTGTCTATACTGTTCTCAATTGCATTCACAAATATTATAAAAAGCAATGGGCCCAGGACTGAGCCCTGTGGAACCCCACTGAGAACCTCCTTCCATTGTGATTGGCACCCATTCAATATAACCCTTTGCTGGCGTCCTGAAAGCCACGTTTCTATCCAATCCAGAATCTTGCCCCCGATCCCATGAATTTTAATACATAATTAACCATATACATAATTAACCATATTAGTAGCAGGCTCCTGGCTACCCCTATTAGTGGCAAGGGGGGGGGGATTAGCCACCCCGGAGATCTCAAGATCCACCCATCCGATTTTTTTTTAATCAAACGGGGTTCGATTCCCCTTAACACGATCTACATTTCTTATACAAATCCCAAATCTTCGATAAGGGGGCAACAGGGGGCAAGAACTAACCAAATTAGAGGTATATTTGATCCACTACAGCTGCTATGTTTCTCAACCGATTTGAACGCAACTAATAAGGATCGACAGATATTGAATTGGGATTGATATGTGACGGTGAATTTGCAAAAATTCAAAAATCATGGGCGTTTGCAGGTCACTAAATATGGGGGTGAAATAAATGCGTAATAAAACCGTTTTCTGTTTTTTTTTTAAAATATATAATTGAAATGATCCGTTATTGTGACATCAGACACAACAGTTATAAATCATATTTTAATCATAGGCGGTGCCAGGTTAGCGAAAAAGGAAGGCAAAATATATACAAAATAACTTCCTGGAAACCTCCCCTTTTCAAGTGGCTGAAACCGCCTCTGCCGTACAATATTTATTATAGTTCACTAACATCAACTAATTTGCACTTGTTTTAATTACCGTAAACCTATGCAACTCCTTTAGACTTCAGGCAGTTAGGAAGAAGCTGTGAAGATCGCATCTCCGTTTTATCGCCAAATGTCGCCGAAAAAAAAACTCCCAAAACAGGGCCCTGGCACCGCCTCTGTTAAGGTTAAGAACTAAACATTTTGACGCCATATGCGGGAGTTAATTCTAGGAAAAGTCCCAAAATTTCATGCGTTTGCTCCCAGCCGTTCCGGAGATATCTGCGAAAAACCAGAGGGGTGGACAGAATCTGCCCCAACCCCCGCCACTAATAGGGTTAAAAGGACTCCATTTACGCCTTTCTATATTTTGCTCTCAATGTCACCATTTAACCATCAGGTAAAAATCTGGGGTACCCAAAATTTTGAGAGAAAAAAATGAAGACTGAGAATCCCAAAAACTAATGCAATAGATAGACCATCAAAAATACTTCATTTACGCAACTGGATATTTTGTTCTCAAGGTCACCGTTTGAACTTGATATCAGGTAGAATTAAACGTACCCATATACCAACGACTAAATCTGCGACGACATGATTTGAGAAAACCACAAGACCAAAAAAACGACAAGTAACCAACAGATAATGTGACGGGCTGCATTTTTTTAAAGGGAAATAATGACCTTTTTATTTTGTTAGCAACAATTTCTTAGGCTACCGTTATGTTTTTAAAATTATTTTATTTAAATTTAAGAATTAAATCAAATTATTCCCAAATTCAAAGTTGTAAGTTTGGAAAAAATACAAAACAAGTACCTTGTGTACTTCATGAAGGTCATTGACAAATTCGTCCTTCCCTACCCTTGTTAACATCGAGTGCGGCATTTGTGGAGGCTCTGTGACATTTCCGATCAAACTGAGCGCTGCTCAGACACCCGCTAGTAGCGCTTTCGTTCTCCATGGCAACCAGGCGTCAGCCAATCAAAAGCCAGAAAGGGAATACGTTCTGGCTTTTCATTAGCTCACGCCTGGTTGCCATGGAGAACGAAAGCGCTACTAGCGTGCGTTCGAGCAGCGCTCTTATCCGTGAAGCAATCCGTGAAGCATCCGTGATGCATGACTGACTATCAGTATAAGTCATGAATAACAACAACATGCAAACTATACCAACTCGAATAAAATAAGAGCGGAATGAATTGAACCCCAGGCAAGCTAGTATTCGCAAAGCACTCGGCACTGCGCCACAATAGCAAAAGGTGAGGGAAATGCATATTGGATACAATATTATTACGTCACAAGTTTCTGAAGTGTCAACTACTATGCAATACAGTGATAAAATACCTTTAATAATGATAAACAAGAAAATTCAAACTTAAAAACAATAATTTGAATAAGTCTTTAATTAGCTTTCAACTCGAAATCAGATATATTTTGCAATGCTACACAAGAATGGCACCAATGACGTCATTAACAAAGCCTGCTACGGGACTTGGGTATACTAATCAGGAACAACTCGCCAAGTGCGCCGAGATGGTTAAGTGCGCCGAGAAGCATGACAATGACTTTGTAAACAAATCGCCGACGCTAAATAGGTCGCCGTCGATGTGCATCGATGAGCTTCTGATTTAATTGCCAGTTTTGTGTTATTGTTCGTTAGTTTTATTGGGGAAAAATATTATTTTTCATGGAAAAATAAAGCATAGTGTTATATACAGCCACAGACAAACTATATACAACTCCTAATGTTGAAAACAAATGAATCGATTTTCAAAAATTGAGGGTCGCAACCACTAACTATGCCGCGTTGATGTGCATCGATGAGCTTCCGATTTTATTGCCACTTTTTCCAATCGCTGTTAGTTTTAGAAGATCGCCGGGCATATAATCACAACAAGCAGAACGCACAATATATTTTCCACTCCATTGCGTAAAAAACAATACGGGAAAAGCCCGCAGTTTGATGAGGACCAAAAGTACTTGACAAAAGGTCAGAAATAGTGCAAGTACCGGTCGTTAAAAGTGTGGAACGCTTATCAACTTTAACTTGAAATATCTTTCGGTAGGAAAGTTTTCATGCAAAATGTGATGAATTTACAATATATTTTGATCTCGTCTGGCGATTTCAAGTGCTAACTCCATTTTAGTGAAAAAAGGTCATTATTTCCCTTTAAAGGGAATAAATAGATCTTCTTGAAAGTTGTCTTGAAATTTGGCTATACGGGGTATTTCGAGCTGAAAAAAACGAATATTGCATTTGTTTGTACGATAGATGGTTATCCGTCGAACAATGGGCATGTTTCTCTTTTCTCCTTCATGACCATAACAAACTTCATGACAATTATGACGTCATGCATATGGTAGCTGGGATATGGAAACTATTGCACACAATAACAACGGACTTCAGGCATGTATACGCAGGCTGCTTGTAACGTAAATAACCGTTGTGAGGACTCGAAACAAGTTTCAGAGAAATCAAACTCCTTCTTCTAAAAGGGGCCCACAAGTCCTGTGTCGAAATTACTTAACGTAGAGAGTTCATTTTTCCTTCTTCACACAACCCATTTTTATATCTGCTCTACAAATCTGCTATCTCAGTTAAAAACCTCATGTTAAAGGTGAACTATTCCCTTTAGCCAAGATAATTTGCTCTCACCGTTTCACCTTGAGATCAGGCCAAATCTTTGAACCCAAAATTTCTAAAAATTTGAAGTCCGAGAATCCCAAAAACTAATGCAATAGATAGACCATCAAAAATATTTCATTTACGCATTTTATATTTTTATCTCAAGGTCAAACGGTGACCCTGATACAAAAATATCCAAATGCGTAAATGGAGTCTTATTGATGGTCTATCTATTGCATTAGTTTTTGGGATTCTCAGACTTCATTTTTTTCTTCAAAATGTTGGGTACCCCAGATTTTGACCTGATCTCAAGGTCAAACGGTGACCTTGAGAACAACATATCTAAGTTACAAAAATGTAACCCGTCACATTCTATATCGACTGCATTCAATTTTTTCTCTCCAATTTTGGGGTTTTGGGGTTGGGGTTGGGGTTTTGGGGTTTTGGAGTTTTGGGGTATCTCGCCTTGAAAAGGCCCCTTCCCGAGCGTTGAAAGGGCCCATTCCCAAGCGTTGAAAGGGCCAAACAAAACGGATGAAAAGGCACGTTACAAGGATGGAAAATGCAGTATGACAGGTATAGCATGGGCCATACCAACTTTCAGGAGCTGGAGTTAGCAAACTGCAATATCAACTTTGGAACCAGCGACACCAATTTGGAATCAGCTAAACCAACTTGGAATATTTTTTAAGCTCAAGACCCGGAACTCTTAAACAAAGCGGCGCGATTTTTTTAGTCTTATGCCCTGGATATGCTTTCTCATCAATGCGTCGCATTGCGTATGGTGCAGACCTCTAAAAATTATATTGTGCGTTTAAAAGTGCGGTAAAGAAGTGCTAAAGTGAACTATTTTGCCCAATTATATAGGAAAGTAGCAACATAACACATAAATGCGCCGATAAACGGACCGATTTTTTTTTCTACCCGCATGTAATTTAATTTGTAGTTAAATTGCGCCGCAGAGGGGCGATTTTTTAAGTTATATTCCCTGGACAACTGCATTCTTACTGTTGAAAGGCCGAAGGGTCCCTTCAGATCGTCCAGGGGCCCCTCCGATATTTTCAATGCTCTTCCGACCTGTTCAGGAACTCATCTGGGATCCGCGGAAAGACATGATGTGGAGTGGGTGATATATATTAAATACAAAGAGGGCTTACCGTACAAGGACAATTAAAATCGGAGCTTTCGGGTATATTGTAACACCCTGACGAAGGGTGTTACAATATACCAGAAAGCTTCGCTTTTAACATTTTTTGTGTGGAGTAATTTCTCTTTGTATTGAATCTGCATATGGGATCTCTACTTGCTTTTGGCCCTTCCGGTCTGACCAGGGACTCCTTTCGCCTACCAAGTTCCAAGAAGCCCCTCTTGTGTGTCAAAGGGCCCATTCGACCTGTTCAGAGGTCCTTCCGACCTGGCCAGGGACTACACTGGCTACTTTGTCGCCCTGCCGACATGCTCAGGGACCCCTCCGACCTGCCCAGGGGCCCCTCCAGTCTGGCTAGGAACTCATCCGGCATGTTCAAGGGCCCTTCCGACCGGCCCAGGGACTTTTTCGGTCTAGCCAGGGGCCCCTCTGACTTGTCCAGGAGCCCCTCCGATCTGCCCAGCGACTCGTCTGGTCGGACTGCGCTGGCTGCTTTGTCGCCCTGCCGAAATGCTCAAGGGGCCCGCCGACCTGCCCTGGGCCTCTCCGTGCTGACTAGGGGCCCATTCAGCATGTTCAGGGGCCCTTCTGACCCACATAGGGACCCTTTCTGTCTGGTCAGGGGCCCCTCTGACCTGCACAGGGCCCTGTTAACTTCCCAGGGGCCCTCTGGTCTGTCCAGGGGCCCTCCACCCTGCTCAGGGGCCCTTATGACCTGACAAGGGACTGCGCTGGCCGCTTTGTCGCCCTACCGACATGCTCAGGGCCTCTCGACCTGCCTAGGAGCCCCTCTGTGCTGGCTAGGGGCCCATTCTACGTGTTCAGGTGGCATTCGTACCCGCTCAGGGGCCCTTTCGGTCTGGCCAGGGGCCCCTCTGACTTGCACAGGACTGTTTTGAACGTCCAAGGGATCTTCTAGTATTTCAGAGAGGGACCTGATGGCCCTAAAGGGCCTATGAAGTGCTCTATGATCTCTAAAGACCACGCTTCGCGTGGTAAAGAGCCCATTATGCGCGGTCTCATTATTTTTTTTCTTTCAGATAATGTAATTTAATTACTCAGATAATTTGTTGCCAGGAGGGCCCTTTTCGGCGCGCGCAGCGCGCCGAAAAGGGATATCCTGGCCTCCAGAGGGGGGTGGGGGCGCACTCGCCCCCCCCTTTCGCTACGCGCCTGGTTAAAACCACGTGCCTGGTTATAACCCTGTGAGACTTCTCTCTGGCCTTCTCAGGCCTTCTCCTGTACTTGTTATATAAAGCGCTTCATAGTTGATGGTTACGATGAGAAAATGAGCAGGGCCTCATACAGAAGCATGTTGGTTCTGTCTGTAATTATGTTGGTTCTGTCTGTAATTATGTTGGTTCTGTCTGTAATTATGTTGGTTCTGTCTGTAATTATGTTGGTTCTGTCTGTAATTATGTTGGTTCTGTCTGTAATTATGTTGGTTCTGTCTGTAATTATGTTGGTTCTGTCTGCAATTATGTTGGTTCTGTCTGTAATTATGTTGGTTCTGTCTGTAATTATGTTGGTTCTGTCTGTAATTATGTTGGTTCTGTCTGTAATTATGTTGGTTCTGTCTGTAATTATGTTGGTTCTGTCTGTAATTATGTTGGTTCTGTCTGTAATTCTGTTGGTTCTGTCTGTAATTATGTTGGTTCTGTCTGTAATTATGTTGGTTCTGTCTGTAATTATGTTGGTTCTGTCTGTAATTATGTTGGTTCTGTCTGTAATTATGTTGGTTCTCTCTGTAATTATGTTGGTTCTGTCTGTAATTATGTTGGTTCACAGGACATTGCAATTACGCTACATTAATAGTGATATTAATTACTTGGGTCTACAACTCACGTTAATTATCCCGTTCGGACCAGAAATTAACCAAGGTTAAATGCAAAAAAAAATCTGCAAATTATCTGACAAAAAATTAAGAAGCTATAACTGAGATCGGAACAGAAGCATTCAAGTTCGGTAGTATTTCAGACAGCGATAAGAGTGCCTGACATGATAAAGTCAAATAAAGTTGCCCTAATTCGTACATCAGTGAAAATGTTCGACCTAGTCCTCTTCTTTTCCGTGAAAAAGTTTTTTCAGCTGACTTCGCTGGAAGTCAGCTCTTTAAACATGTATTCACTGGCGAATTTTTAAGTCAGACAACGTTCCTTTCCGGTTTTCAACAGAACAGAAGAGCGGACCAGAAGCCGGGAAGACTGTGTGGATCGTACACTTTATAATTATAAGCGCTTTGGTACCGCAGAATACCTGTCGATTTAAAATGCGTCATCGGGTGAAACGGTCAGAGAGCATAGCAGCATAACAGGTCAGGCAGCATAGCATCATAACAGGTCAGGGAGCATAGCAGCATAACAGGTCAGGGAGCATAGCAGCATAACAGGTCAGAGAGCATAGTAGCATAACAGGTCAGGGAGCATAGCAGCATAACAGGTCAGAGAGCATAGTAGCATAACAGGTCAGGGAGCATAGCAGCATAACAGGTCAGGGAGCATAGCAGCCTAACAGGTCAGGGAGCATAGCATCATAACAGGTCAGGGAGCATAGCAGCATAACAGGTCAGGGAGCATAGCAGCATAACAGGTCAGAGAGCATAGTAGCATAACAGGTCAGGGAGCATAGCAGCATAACAGGTCAGAGAGCATAGTAGCATAACAGGTCAGGGAGCATAGCAGCATAACAGGTCAGAGAGCATAGCAGCATAACAGGTCAGGCAGCATAGCATCATAACAGGTCAGGGAGCATAGCAGCATAACAGGTCAGGGAGCATAGCAGCATAACAGGTCAGAGAGCATAGTAGCATAACAGGTCAGGGAGCATAGCAGCATAACAGGTCAGAGAGCATAGTAGCATAACAGGTCAGGGAGCATAGCAGCATAACAGGTCAGAGAGCATAGCAGCATAACACGTCAGAGAGCATAGCAGCATAACAAGTCAGGGAGCAGCATAACAGGTCAGAGAGCATAGCAGCATAGCAGGTCAGGGATCATAGCAGCATAACAGGTCAGGGAGCATAGCAGCATAACAGGTCAGGGAGCATAGCAGCTTAACAGGTCAGGGAGCATAGCAGCATAACAGGTCAGGGAGCATAGCAGCATAACAGGTCAGGGAGCATAGCAGCATAACAGGTCAGGGAGCATAGCATCATAACAGGTCAGGGAGCATAGCAGCATAACAGGTCAGGGAGCATAGCAGCATAACAGGTCAGAGAACATAGCAGCATAACAGGTCAGGGAGCATAGCAGCATAACAGGTCAGAGAACATAGCAGCATAACAGGTCAGAGAACATAGCAGCATAACAGGTCAGAGAGCATAGCAGCATAACAGGTCAGAGAGCATAGCAGCATAACAGGTCAGAGAGCATAGCAGCATAACAGGTCAGAGAGCATAGCAGCATAACAGGTCAGGGAGCATAGCAACATAACGGGTCAGGGAGCATAGCAGCATAACAGGTCAGGGAGCATAGCAGCATAACAGGTCAGAGAACATAGCAGCATAACAGGTCAGAGAGCATAGCAGCATAACAGGTCAGAGAGCATAGCAGCATAACACGTCAGGGAGCATAGCAGCATAACAGGTCAGAGAGCATAGCAGCATAACAGGTCAGGGAGCAGCATAACAGGTCAGAGAGCATAGCAGCTTAACAGGTCAGAGAGCATAGCAGCATAACAGGTCAGAGAGCATAGCAGCATAACAGGTCAGAGAGCATAGCAGCTTAACAGGTCAGAGAGCATAGCAGCTTAACAGGTCAGAGAGCATAACAGCATAACAGGTCAGGGAGCATAGCAGCATAACAGGTCAGGGAGCATAGCAGCATAACAGGTCAGAGAGCATAGCAGCATAACAGGTCAGGGAGCATAGCAGCATAACAGGTCAGGGAGCATAGCAGCATAACAGGTCAGATAACATAGCAGCATAACAGGTCAGAGAGCATAGCAGCATAACAGGTCAGAGAGCATAGCAGCATAACACGTCAGGGAGCATAGCAGCATAACAGGTCAGAGAGCATAGCAGCATAACAGGTCAGGGAGCAGCATAACAGGTCAGAGAGCATAGCTGCATAACAGGTCAGGCAGCATATCAGCATAACAGGTCAGGGATCATAGCAGCATAACAGGTCAGAGAGCATAGCAGCATAACAGGTCAGGTAGCAGCATAACAGGTCAGAGAGCATAGTTGCATAACAGGTCAGGCAGCATAGCAGCATAGCAGGTCAGGGAGCATAGCAGCATAACAGGTCAGGGAGCATAGCAGCATAACAGGTCAGGGAGCATAGCAGCATAACAGGTCAGAGAACATAGCAGCATAACAGGTCAGAGAGCATAGCAGCATAACAGGTCAGAGAGCATAGCAGCATAACACGTCAGGGAGCATAGCAGCATAACAGGTCAGAGAGCATAGCAGCATAACAGGTCAGGGAGCAGCATAACAGGTCAGAGAGCATAGCAGCATAACAGGTCAGAGAGCATAGCAGCTTAACAGGTCAGAGAGCATAGCAGCATAACAGGTCAGAGAGCATAGCAGCATAACAGGTCAGAGAGCATAGCAGCTTAACAGGTCAGAGAGCATAGCAGCATAACAGGTCAGGGAGCATAGCAGCATAACAGGTCAGGGAGCATAGCAGCATAACAGGTCAGAGAACATAGCAGCATAACAGGTCAGAGAGCATAGCAGCATAACAGGTCAGGGAGCATAGCAGCATTACAGGTCAGGGAGCATAGCAGCATAACAGGTCAGAGAACATAGCAGCATAACAGGTCAGAGAGCATAGCAGCATAACAGGTCAGAGAACATAGCAGCATAACACGTCAGGGAGCATAGCAGCATAACAGGTCAGAGAGCATAGCAGCATAACAGGTCAGGGAGCAGCATAACAGGTCAGAGAGCATAGCTGCATAACAGGTCAGGCAGCATATCAGCATAACAGGTCAGGGATCATAGCAGCATAACAGGTCAGAGAGCATAGCAGCATAACAGGTCAGGTAGCAGCATAACAGGTCAGAGAGCATAGTTGCATAACAGGTCAGGCAGCATAGCAGCATATCAGGTCAGGGATCATAGCAGCATAACAGGTCAAAGAGCATAGCAGCATAACAGGTCAGAGAGCATATCAGCATAGCAGGTCAGGGATCATAGCAGCTTAACAGGTCAGGGAGCATAGCAGCATAACAGGTCAGGGAGCATAGCAGCATAACAGGTCAGAGAGCATAGCAGCATAACAGGTCAGGGAGCATAGCAGCATAACAGGTCAGGGAGCATAGCTGCATAACAGGTCAGGGAGCATAGCAGCATAACAGGTCAGGGAGCATAGCAGCATAACAGGTCAGGGATCATAGCAGCATAACAGGTCAGAGAGCATAGCAGCATAACAGGTCAGGTAGCACCATAACAGGTCAGAGAGCATAGTTGCATAACAGGTCAGGCAGCATAGCAGCATAGCAGGTCAGGGATCATAGCAGCTTAACAGGTCAGGGAGCATAGCAGCATAACAGGTCAGGGAGCATAGCAGCTTAACAGGTCAGGGAGCATAGCAGCATAACAGGTCAGGGAGCATAGCAGCATAACAGGTCAGAGAGCATAGAAGTATAGCAGGTCAGGGATCATAGCAGCTTAACAGGTCAGGGAGCATAGCAGCATAACAGGTCAGGGAGCATAGCAGCATAACAGGTCAGAGAGCATATCAGCATAACAGGTCAGGGAGCATAGCAGCATAACAGGTCAGGGAGCATAGCTGCATAACAGGTCAGGGAGCATAGCAGCATAACAGGTCAGGGATCATAGCAGCATAACAGGTCAGGGAGCATAGCAGCATAACAGGTCAGGGAGCATAACGGTCAGGTAACAAACTTTATCCCTCGAAATGGCTTCAGCCAAAACAAAATCGTTAGAATAAGTACGTGGAGTCCCTAATAAAAAATCACTCATCGACTCTGTCCAATGCTGCACTTATTCCCAACACCACACACGAGTATGGAGTCCAACCAAACACGTCAAATAAAAGAAACGGCGCTCGAGTATGCAGTCAAACCAACCACATCTAACGATACCTTGCAATCGATTATATTTCGAACCCGAAGATGACCAGCCCCTGTTCAGAAGCCCATGAACCCCGTATCTGTCCGACACCAATTACCCCCTCCCCCACCCCCTCCCCTACCAGGTCACGGTGCACACGACGCTATCACCGCAGCGGCATGTGCCAGGTGTGTGGGGTGAGGGGGCGGGGCAGGGGGGGGGGATAATGGGAGCGGAGGACTCGGCGGCGGCGGAAGTGGGGGCACAGCAGCGGCGGCGGCGGCGGCGGCGGCAGGTGAGGGGGAGGTGGATGTGGGGGGGGGGGGGGGGGAGGCAGGTGAGGGAGTCACGCTTCTCTCCAGTGGCTCGCTGGAGCCTGCAGGCGGTGGACACGGCGCCAGGCTGTAGTGATTGGTGACGCTTGTCAGTGGTGTTGGCGACGCCGTGCAGTGGTGTTGGTGACGCTGTGCAGTGGTGTTGGTGACGCCGTGCAGTGGTGTTGGTGACGCTGTGCAGTGGTGTTGGTGACGCCGTGCAGTGGTGTTGGTGACGCTGTGCAGTGGTGTTGGTGACGCTGTGCAGTGGTGTTGGTGACGCTGTGCAGTGGTGTTGGTGACGCTGTGCAGTGGTGTTGGTGACGCCGTGCAGTGGTGTTGGTGACGCTTGTCAGTGTTGTTGGTGACGCTTGTCAGTGGTGTTGGCGACGCTTGGCGACGCTTGGCAGGACAGACTAAAGATAAAGATAAAGATAGCAGGACAGACCACGATCGCAAAGATAAAGACAAAGATCTCAGAAGACTAAAGATAACACAGCAGGGGATATACGGCAGCGATACCTCATGTTCAGAAGTACTAGAGGCCGGACACCAGCAGTATAGAGCCGAGAGCAGCAGCCCTGACGTCAGAACATTGCTAAAGACATCAGGAGGCAGCAGAAAACAGACATATACAAGACCAGAGCGAGAGGAGAAAACTGCCTGAAGTGTATGTATTGTATGCCGTGAAGTAATCACTAACGGTCAAAACACACTAAGGGTAAGTTACAAAACAAACAACATGTTGAAGTGTTCGAGAAATGATAAACGCAGGAATGTAATTAAAGGTAATTTGATAATTAACCAGTAGGTCATACATCTCTATAATCAACTATGATTGATGCTCTATTGTCATTAATGGCTGAGATGTTTATTAACAAATAGAAGACATACATTTTAGGAGTTGAAGTTCACGAGGCATTGCGGCACAGTTGTCACTGCCCTTTATTTTGTATGCGATATACATCATACCTGCCTGTCAACTCAATGAAGACATCCTACCGTTTGATAGAGTTAAAGGGAAATAAGGACGCTTTTACCCAACAAATCACATTTTGCATACAAATGTCTCTAGCAGAAGTTATTTCAAGTTAAAGATGATAAGCGTTTCACGCTTCTAACGGTCGGTACTCACAATTTCTTGGTAATGAATTCACTGTCCTATCTAAAATTAGCCTGCTTACCCATTGCTATTTAGCGGGAAGGTATGTAATATGTTTTCTGCACTCTATCTACTGTGAATATGTACCAATGTTTTATGAAAAATCAACAAGCATTTGAAAAAGTGCATTGAAATCGACAGTTTGGTTTGGTCCCCAACGGCGACCTATGTAGTGTTCTCGACTCATTTAAAAAAAAAAATTGGAGGTTTGTCCCATTAATGTTCAACACACAGGTATGCAATACATTGTAATGCACTCATGAAACGTTTATCTGAACCGTTTCCCCTAATCAATCAATACATTTTTTATTTAAAAAACGTGATGCATTCAGCGAATTAATTTGTCCCCATGCGACGACTTATTTAGTGTTTGCGATTTGTTGTGAGAGTCAACGTTCTCGGCTCAGGTAATCCGTTTATAGTGTTACCGGGTCCGTTTGTCTGGTATTGAACCGAAACGTCACAGAAGCTCCAAAGATGCCGCCACTTGATCAAACAACAATTGTGGGGAAGGGCGAGATTGTCTGTGATCTTCATGTAACACACAATAATAACTTGCTTTTTAATTTTTCCAAACGTCCAACTTTGAATAAGGGAATAATTTTACTTCATTCTTAAATTTATATCACATCATTTTTATGCCATAACGGTAGCGAAAGATATTGTTGCTAAAATCAAAAGGTCTTTATTTCCCATACAAAACAAAACATGGACCATGGACCCCATGCTTTGGGTTTCATCGTTTGTTTTCCTGACAATATTAGCCCTCGCCCTACGGGGGGGGGGGGGGGGCTGACAGCCCCCCTGATATTTTTCTTGAATAACTTTTTACACATAAAGCGCATCCTGCTGCAATTTTCGGTAGCTGTGTTTACAACAATTATACGTATGCTAAACAAAATTTACTTGAAATTGGTTTTGCAGTTTGGGAGATAATCATGTTTTTATGACGTCATGCTGGTGAAAAACGACAAATATTTGAAAATGGTAGAAAACAGAGTTTTAAAGTAAATTGCAAACGCAATTCACCAAAGATACAAAATAAAATTTTCTTTAAAATGTCAATCTCGGATTTTACAAATATTGGTTTTTGACCCCTAAAATAAATACAAAACGGCTTTTTTAATCCCCACAAAATCAAAATTTTCAAAGATGTTAAAAACCGGATTATGTGTGAGAGAACTGAGTATAGACAATACCCATACCAAATGTAAAAGCAATATCTTCCTTTTTGACTGAGTGATGGCTCCCTAAGTGTAAGAAACTCATGACAGTCATTTTTTTTAATGACTTTTTTGACTTCTTTTTTGACTAGATACGAACAAATAATTACCTTTGCTGTATTTCTGAGCCAAAACTGGTCTAGGAACATGCCTTTTTTTACATTTATCAATTTCAAATTTTGAAGTTTTCTGAAGAGGAAAATTGCTGTTCTGGACGTGGTAAATCCGAGGTCATTCACTTGACCTGGAAGGTTACTCGTTGACCTGAAACCTAATAGTAAGAAACTCTTAGATTCCTCTTATGACAGGCAACATGCTGGTTCTTACCGCATTGCTCTAAGTTGCTTGGTTTGGAAGTTAACAGGGGGAGCCTGGCAGGCCCCACCCCGTAGGGCGAAGGTGAAAAAAGTAGGGCGAGGGTTAAAAGCCATGAAGTCAGTATCATTTACATAATTTCATGAAGAGAATAATTTATCTCCAAATTTATATACCGAGCGTTTATGAAATAATATTCTACATTTTATGTTAAAATATGTATGAATACCGAGACTTGCCCTTTATAAGAGCGAGAATTGGTCCTAGAGACCTGGACTGTTCTTTTAAATGAATTTCACCGTCACTTGCTGGGGCGAATAGATTTTGATCTGAATATAAACAGACATGACAAACAAGACAAACAAGACATAACCAAACAAGACATTCTGAATACTTCAAGAATTTAAGTTATTTTTTTTTAAACTGTTCACGGGTACCGTTAATTTTTTTAAATATTATAAAACAACATTAACTTAAATGTTTCAGAGCTAGACCAAATTTTGCCGTCATACAATGTTTAGTATGTGCTGCTTCAGCACAGAAGGAAAAGTATAAACGCTAAAACATATAACAAATCATGCCCTGAAATTGGAAACCATTTTGTTCACATTGCTTATGAACAGAATCGTCGGCAGTAGCTATGCCCGGCTCCCGCCTGTCTCCCCTGCCTGCCTCTCCTGCCTGCCCTGACAGACCCCTCTCTCCGCGGAGAAGCAGTCGGCAGTAGCTATTCCCGGCTCCTGCCTGTCTCCCCTGCCTGCCTCTCCTGCCTGCCCTGACAGACCCCTCTCTCCGCGGAGAAGCAGTCGGCAGTAGCTATTCCCGGCTCCTGCCTGCCTCCCCCTGCCTGCCTCCCCTGCCTGCCCTGACAGACCCCTCTCTCCGCGGAGAAGCAGTCGGCAGTAGCTATGCCCGGCTCCCGCCTGTCTCCCCTGCCTGCCTCTCCTGCCTGCCCTGACAGACCCCTCTCTCCGCGGAGAAGCAGTCGGCAGTAGCTATGCCCGGCTCCCGCCTGTCTCCCCTGCCTGCCTCTCCTGCCTGCCCTGACAGACCCCTCTCTCCGCGGAGAAGCAGTCGGCAGTAGCTATTCCCGGCTCCTGCCTGCCTCCCCCTGCCTGCCTCCCCTGCCTGCCCTGACAGACCCCTCTCTCCGCGGAGAAGCAGTCGGCAGTAGCTATTCCCGGCTCCTGCCTGTCTCCCCTGCCTGTCTCTCCTGCCTGCCCTGACAGACCCCTCTCTCCCCGTGTCTCCCCTGGGCACCCCACAACAATAACAATCGATTTGTAGGGGAGATTTGTAGGGGAGCGTTTTATTGACCGACTGCCCCCCCCCCTCTCGGCCTTGTACCGCACGCGACGCTTCAAATAGGGCTTAACTGACACGAGTTGAGGGAGGGGGATGAGTGGAACAGAGGGGGGATGAGTGGAACAGAGGGGGGATGAGTGGGACATCGGGTGCCAGGTGACGCGGCAGAACTAAGGCTGGTCACAACCGCAGGGACCGCCACAGACTTATCTTACAGAGGGGGGATGAGTGGAACAGAGGGCGGATGAGTGGAACAGAGGGGGGATGAGTGGGACAGAGGGGGGATGAGTGGAACAGAGGGGGGATGAGTGGGACATCGGGTGCCAGGTGACGCAGCAGAACTAAGGCTGGTCACAACCGCAGGGACCGACACCGACTTATCTTAGAATCGTGGTGTGCGTTTGTATTATTGTTTTCTGCTCACCATTCATTGAAGTGAAGCAAAAACGTGCTAGACGTGATTATCATGTGTCTGACTAAGCCTGACATTATCGATTTAATTTAATAATGTATGTATGTTACCAGCAGTCACGTGCCTCGATTTTGCCGGAATTGCATGGGGTTAGCAGCACACGGTACATAGTAATGCTTTGTCGGTAATGAGGTAGTTTTCCATGCTCCTGGAATATGAGTCAGACGTTGCTGAATACATTATCGAACTTCAATACTTCAGCGAAATTCAGTGCTGCCCTGGAATGCATTGTTACCCGTATGTATCTTTCAATCACCCCATTTGAATTCTTCCAAACCAACCATTTAAATCGAAACCATTAATTCCAACATCAGAGCTATTTGTCTGCAAACAGATGTTGCGATCCAGTAAAGATACTATGCCAAAATCAAACAGAACAATTTAGACAGTGGCTGAGCTAGTTTTCTGGACGGTTTCTTCACAGCTGCTGCTGCCACTGACGGTGACTGAACTGAATAATAACCTGACCGTGCCTCCATCCTGTCATTTACCCCGGCCAGTAAATCCACCCCTCCGCGACAGCAGCCCTGTCTGACCCCGCCCCTCACATCCGGTGGGTGCCGCCCCGGTGTCCACTGCTTCCTCTCCCACCCCTCCGTTTGCTGGAGACACCCCTCCATTTCCTCCGGGGAGGGATTCAGGGGGGGGGGGGGGGGTACGGAGTTCCGTCTCAGTGCCAGCTCCCAACAAAAACACGGCAGGGGAGGTGGTCATGCGGGCTGCCCTGGTTTTTGGAGAGGGTGAGGACACCTGATTGTGTGGAGCGTGACGATAGTTGGCTCAGGTATGGTGACAAACTTGCTCACATCTTCTGCTTTCATGTTCCGATGAGGGAAGTATAACGTATAGTGAACGGAAACATGATTATTAGCCACGGATGGGACAGAAGTAGCCGAAAACTCACAGACATAGCAGCATTAAATGAACCTGGGATTCCGAATACGAATAGCTACGTACATATTTATACATACTAACGCACCTTTTTACGGATATTACAACAATTTGGGTTAATAATTGAGACTTAAGGCGGCTTAACATTATTACCGGACCAAAACAAAATGATATTTTAGTGGTCGCATGTTATGTAGCACTATCAGCTGTCTTAGAAAAGTTAACCGCACACTTTCGAAGCTTCCAACCTAGAATGTTGTTTTTACTCTGGAAATTCACCCTTTCAATGAACAGACAAGAACAATCCATCCCTCTTAAACACTGCGCTTACTGACGTATGTCTGTAACGCTTACTGACGTATGTCTGTAATGCTTACTGACGTATGTGTGTAACGCTTACTGACGTATGTGTGTAACGCTTACTGACGTATGTCTGTAACGCTTACTGACGTATGTGTGTAACGCTTACTGACGTATGTCTGTAACGCTTACTGACGTATGTGTGTAACGCTTACTGACGTATGTGTGTAACGCTTACTGACGTATGTCTGTAACGCTTACTGACGTATGTCTGTAACGCTTACTGACGTATGTGTGTAACGCTTACTGACGTATGTGTGTAACGCTTACTGACGTATGTGTGTAACGCTTACTGACGTATGTGTGTAACGCTTACTGACGTATGTGTGTAACGCTTACTGACGTATGTGTGTAACGCTTACTGACGTATGTGTGTAACGCTTACTGACGTATGTGTGTAACGCTTACTGACGTATGTGTGCAACGCTTACTGACGTATGTGTGTAACGCTTACTGACGTATGTCTGTAACGCTTACTGACGTATGTCTGTAACGCTTACTGACGCATGTCTGTAACGAACACCACCAATTACGGCAGTTTCTCTGTCCCCTCGCTCGCTCCACACCACGTCCCCCCCCCCTCGGACCGCCCCTCGCCTCCCCTGTCTCCAATGCCAATAGCCTCCACCCTCCCATCTGCTGCTGTCACGAACTGTATCATTATCACACACAACTCCCCTATCCCCCGTCCGGTGCCGCAGAAAGACGCCACCGCTCGCCGAGACACGCGCGCTCCCCGGACGCCAAGACACAGTCCCCCTGATGACGTCACACTACCCTCAGTGACGTCACGCACCGGAAGCGTCGCCGTCGGGGGAGTAATTAGTTGTTACGGGCATCCGTCCTGGACCGCCGCCCGCATTCAGTCGAGGCGGGGATCGAGGCGAGGCGCTAATCGAGACGAACAGCGAGTCGGAACTTTCTCTCCATTGTAGATTCGACAAACGGACAGATAGAGAGACAAAAGACGGGTGCGATGCGGTGAATCCTGCTGTGGATGATAAGGAAGCGTTTGTTTGGCATTGTAATACGTGTGGAACCTTTCTATTGATTGCGCTGCCACATGAGTTAGGTATATTACCTAAAAACATAGGGTTAAAACGAGCATAACCACCAAGTAAAATGAGCATGACAAATTGAATATTGTTGCCTGTTATTATAATTATACATACCAATTAAGTAAACACACATGTAAACAGCACAGGGATATTGCTGTTCATTGTCTTTCAATGGCTGGCGAGCATATCGGCCACGCGAGACGCGTGAAAGATGAGCTAACTGATGATATTCATGTTTTGGTCAACTCCGTTTCTATACTCTTTTATATATATTTTTTATATTCATCGAACAGTATCAATAGCACTAATAAAACACTATAAACAATTTGATTGCAGATTAATAAGCGCACCGGGGAAAGCCAGGGGTCAACTGTACATTTCACTAGTCATCTTTAACAGAAATACGGCGTGAAATGACTCTATGGTTGTCCTCGGTTAACGACCATATTACTACCCGATTATGTCATGGATCAGGTGTTACAATCATTAGAGACGATTTGTTCCGCCTGGCTAACCGGAAACCAAAACAACATCCACTTATTTCTGCTGGCTTGGAACGATATAGGAGCCTGCGATACTGATCACAGTCCTGCTTAACCTGCCCACCGATGTTGCACTGATGCTAACATAAATATATGTTACCGAGATCAAACGTACGATTGCACAAATATGCCTAGAAATGAACAGAATATGCAGAGTGTCCGGACTCCGGAGTTAACAGGAATGATCCAAGTGAATGGTCGCTTGCTTAGCAATATATAGTGTTATGCTCTTGAAAACACATTGAACCCAATTTTTCTCAACTATCACATTCTGGATAGATGTGAATGCGTTTATGCACAATTTATATGCATTTTCCTGGAAATAATTATCACAGTATCCTCTCAAAACAGCCTTTCTCACAGTGAGCACAGGAAGGGAGTTTGACATATTTATATTCTATACACACATGTCCTCTCTCTCTGGCAATGTAACTCGGCAGACTCTACAGCCAGAGCAGCAAACCATACTGATAGCTTACCCTGTGTTAGGCACGGATAATCTGCTGAATCACATGCACGACATTTACTGAATCACAGTGATCTGACTCGGAGAAAACAACATACCCGCTGTGACACTGTCAATATCACGATCAATTGCCAAGTGCACCCTGCACACCAAGCTGTGTGTGGTTGAAGCACCTTGAACAAGCAATGCATTGCTTCTGAGTTCTGGCTTCTGTAATTGTGTACGCTGCATTCGTAATAAAGCAACCAAGTGCGATGATTCATTTTCCAGTTAACTTGCATATTGTCGTCATGTTCTGTATGTTCTACATACATGACGAAAGACTAAGAGCGGACATTATATTTTTTAGTAAAATGAAATTTGGAGATCGTGCACCTTCAGCAGAAACAGCCCAAAAACAGCGTGTTTTCCGTCCGACCGCGGCAACATTAACATTGCTCGCCGTGTCATGTTCCGTAGGTATGACGTCACCCCGTCATATACCGCAGGTATGACGTCACTCCGTCGTGTTCCGCAGGTATGACGTCACCACTGTGAGCGGGCCGACACCGTCCGCTGCCCTGCGCGCCGCGGGAGACTGCGACGCCGCGGCCAGTCGACGAAAGCTAGCACCAGAGACTGCAGTGTCGGCAGGTTCCCTCCACCAGAGACTGCAGTGTCGGCAGGTTCCCTCCACCAGAGACTGCAGTGTCGGCGGGGGCGCTAACACCAGAGACTGCAGTGTCGGCAGGTTCCCTCCACCAGAGACTGCAGTGTCGGCAGGGGCGCTAGCACCAGAGACTGCAGTGTCGGCTGGGACCCTAACACCAGGCTCCCTCGGCTCCGGGCCGTGTGCCACGCCGGACCGTGGCGGCGGGGCGGGCCGTGAAACGGACCCACAGAGGGACGGTGAGGCGAGACGGGCCCACAGAGGGACGGTGAGGCGAGACGGAGGGGCAACGATACTCCGGACAGTGCCGCGGCGGGGGCGGGGGCGGCGGCGGGGGCGGGAAAGTGGTGTCGGTGCGGTGTTGTGAAGTGTTTGATAGTGAAGTGAATTGACTGGTGTTGAATAGCGGCGGAAGGCGAGAGAGGATGGCGGCAGCGGCGGCGGTGGCGGCGGTGTGTGTTGTATTGTTTTCGGTGACGGTCGGCGGTGCAGAAGGTGAGTGAGGGACTCTCGTTTTCGAACGATTGGCGTGACAGAATGAAAGTAGTCCTCGTTTGTTTGTACGTGTGTTTCATTCACTTGATAAGGAGGAAGAGGAAGAAGGATAGTTTCGTTTTCACTTACTCGTTTCTCATATTTTGAAGTGAAACTGTTCAAACAGCGTACCCAAGAGTTGATGTGAATGTTGTTTAACAACGCTGATGCATTGGTTTCAGATAAAAAGGGAAATCCCAAATTATATTCATGAAGTGCCAAATAAGCTACAAATGTCTTTCGGTTTTCATCGAATATGTACTATACTCTAGAATATGTCTGTCTGGATTATAGATTGTTGGCAAATATTGCCTTTGGTTTTAATTCATCGTATTTATTTGTGCCACTCGATAACAGACAAACCACCCAATATCTGCAGGTATTGGTATTTGTTACGTGAGCGCCACTGCTTAAACACAGTCTTCGCACAATCTAATCTCAATGCCGCGCACCACGATACTCATTTCATTTGTCACTTTCAAGTCCTTCACTGCGGCCCCCGCTGTCACTCCTGCGAATTACCAGCCGATTTACCACCCGGGTAACCGCACATTGTGGTCAGCGGCGGCGGCTGTTAACACCTCATCCGGGTCCTTCTCTTCTGTGTGGTATGAGAGCCGAACAGATCGCCTGAGGCGGGAAGCAGTCGTTCCGCGGACAGTCGATAATCACTAATCAATATGTCAGACACGTGTCAATAACTACTGATCTATATATTGTGACAGAAGGATGGAGCATCATTTCAAAATATGCGAACATTGAAGCACGTGCTTTTATCGATCCCTTTCATGAATGGCAATGGTATCAAATTAATGCCTTAGAAAATGTGTGAATACCATTGCACTGACCCTGTTTTTTCTTTTTACTGTGAGTTGTGACTTTTGACTAGTTGATCATGGTGATTCAATTATAGCCCATACATTTAAAGTTAGCTGCTCGGAATCAACGCAAATAAAAACAAAGCAAATGCAATTAACATGGAAAATAATCAAAACTTCCAATTGGTGTATCCGCCAAATACAAAATAAGAAAATAGAGCCAATTGATGGATCTGTCAAGTAAAGAACTCCAGAAAAAAACGCACTATTAACCTCATCAACCACGTGTCAATAACGGCGTATAACGACGTCATAACGACCAGCGCACCCCAGTGACGTCATATGTTTCTGCAGGCTGTCGACTGGGCAGTCCGGCAGAACCGTCCCGGTTCGAGCGTGTCCCAGAGAACCTGCAGCCGGGAACGCACGTGCTGGTGTTCGAGGCGGAACAGACCTCAGAACTGCAGCTGAAGCCCGTCAACAAGGTATGTCACGTGATACTTAGTCGGGCGAAAAGGTAAGTCACGTGACTCTTAGCCAGTCAACAAGGTACGTCACGTGACTTTTCTGGCGCAATGCTTGAGACAGCCGAAAAGGATTCGAAGCGGTAGGTCCCAACCCCCTTCAAATGCCACGTGACCATAACGGGGCGAAGCATGACCATATATGGCAGGTCCAAAGTTTTTTTTTGGCGCACTTCGGATATTGTTTTGCCGCACTATTATTTTGCCGGTGTAGGGGTGTAGGTATTGTTTTGATCACGTGATACATTTATTATTGCTAAACAGTCAACTCTTCATATTAATTTATTACTGACCAATATATCAATATTGGTCAGTAATAAATGAATATGAGGAGTTGACTTTATATATATATATATATATATATCAATATGAATGTTAACAATTTCGTATTGCATTAGCTGAGGGCGGGCTTGGTCACATGATAAATGCAGCCATGTTTTGTTTGTATTGAATAGGGAGGGTCTAAAAACTGTCCAGATTAGCAGGCAAGCCCATGCTCCGAAACTACTGGACCGATCTGAGTCATTTTTTCATCATTCAATTGGAACAGGTCGGAATGGGTGCCGTCTTGCGTTTTATCCAGTTTAGTCTACTCTAAATGAACCAAATTGGATCAAAACCTGTAGTTCAAATTTGCAGGCAAGCCTATGCTCCGAGGCTATGGGATCAATCTGCATGATTTCTTCACCATTCGATGCGGCATGGTGCAAAACGGTGCCGTATTGCGTTTTTTACAGATTGGTTCACTTTAAGTGGACCAAATCGGACCAAAACCACCGAAACCAGTTGCAGGCAAGCCCATACTCCGAGGCTATATAACTGATCTGCATGATTTATTCACCTTTCGATCCGGCGTGGTCCAAAACGGTGCCGTTTTGCGTTTTATACCGATTGGCTTACTCTAAGTGGACCACATTGGACAAAACCCACCAACAACTGTTGCAGGCAAGCCCATGCTCCGAGGCTATGGGACTGATCTGCGTGATTTCTTCTCCATTCGATCCGGCGTGGTCCACAACGGTGCCGTTTTGCGTTTTATCCAGATTGGTTCACTCTAAGTGGACCAAATTGGGTCAAAACCACCCAAAACCGTTGCCATTGGTATGGAGATGTCCGCTCCGGAGCCATGCTACTGCAAAATATGAAGGTGAAAAAACATAAAAACTCCAATTATTTGTGCACATCGCCCTATGATTACTTTTGTCTCAACGGGCTGGCATCATACTTCGTTTTACATTAGTGATTACGCTTCCACGACTCGCTATGTTAATCCAAGGGGAGTTTCGGCACGTGCAAAACAGTTAAGGTCCAAAAAAGCGGAGGAGCCCCGGGAGTGGTTGCACGCGCTATTCTCCAGTGGCTAACTCGAAATCTTGCTGATCGGTTCATAATCGCTTGGTCACGTGATTTTGTCATATGGCGCAACCTTATCTTTACAGACCTTTACAGACCTTGTAGGTACCATTTGGTATCCTGCATCAGTTTATGGTTTTCGTTTGTATCGGTGGTGGTTTTCGAGCGTTAATATTTATTACTAAATAAGGACAATACATTATAAGTTGTCGTTTTTTTAGCTACGGTTTGCGTTCTGTCATATTTTATATATTGTATATGTTCTGAGGTTGAATGACACAATTCATTAGACATGGGCGGATCCAGGGGGTGGCCGCAGCGGTCGCGGCCACCCCCCCCCCCCCCTGCCAGAAGGGCGCTCCACGGGCTGTCTGTCGCCGGGCGCCACTAGGCGCCCAGCGATGGACAGCCCGTGAGCACGCAGCGTCCCTATGGACCGCTTGGACGCCCTGTTGAAAGTAACTTACCGAGTATCAGGTCATACAGGTCATGACCTGGTCCATTTGACCCGAGGCGCCCTTCCGGCCAGTGACGGCGCCCTTACGGCCAGTGACGGCGCCCTTTCGGCCATTGATGGCTCCCTTTCGGCCATTGACGGCGCCCTTCCGGCCAGTGACGGCGCCCTTTCGGTCAGTGACGGCGCCCTTTCTTTGGAAGGCGCACCTAGATGTTTGGAAGGCGCCCCTAAATTGGCCTGCGGCCACCCCTCCTAAAATATCCTGAATCCGCCCTTGCATTAGATTAGCTCTAGTATTAATGACATTAGTTGGGTTGGTGTAAGCTTGTGATAATTTTCAAGGCATAATGAGGCATCTGACATAACTTCCAACGTTTTGAAGAATACCGCCAGTCTCAGTTTGTGTTAAAATAGCCCGTACATCATACATCAGCTTCCATTCAATGCTCTCTTGAGTCCCATCTCTTGTTCTATTTTCTTTCGTATTTACACCGCTTTTTGCTCGACTTGGTAATAGTACTTCACTATTCCATTAAAATAGTGTTCGCCAGTGAGCCCGAGGTTCAGCCGGTTACCGTCACGCTGCCACAACATGTCTTATCACATAAATAAGGCTTGTTTTTGTTTGTCTAATTGCACAATGTCTGGCCGTCTGTTGTGGCCTCAGTAAACGTCTGGCGTAGTGGCCTTCTCTCTGGGGTTGAGGAGCCGTGACGAAGACAAAACAGAGGCAGGTGACCTCAGACAAGTGGCGAAATAAATTAAATTATGCGGTGTTGGTGCTAAGCCAAAATTTTGAGGACTTCGTAAGGAGCTTCTGCTATCACAATGTGCATACCGCATATACCCAATAGCATGTTTAATTCTTTTAAAATTAACTATACATACTTTTTATTCTTGGACATCGAACTGGTCGGTGCCTTATTGACTGCCTATTAGTAAGTTTATGTTTCTTAGACATAAAATGCTAGTTTTTAGTTTTAATAGTTTTTTAACCGAAACTATTTTAATTTTGTGACGAACTGGCATATCCACTCTTGCTGCGTTGTTAACGCATGTCTTTCCATATCTAACTAAAACTATGATTTCAGGACGAGGACTACACGGACTTTTTCCGACCGGTTCTGATCACAAACGACACGGGCGGCGTGGTCGTCTCCCAACCTCTTACGTCACTGGTGCAGCGCGAGCAGCCCGTGTCGGTCGTCAAGTTCAGGGTGTTCTGCAAGAGCGAGACGCCGTTCACGGTGAGTACATACAGTGACGTCATCAGTTCAAAAGAGTTTTGTTAATACCCGATTTTCTATGATAGGCCCATTATTGGAGCAGTCTTTGTTTCTAGTAGCATGTTTCTGGTACTTATCTCT
Source organism: Chirona hameri (assembly GCA_036785665.1). Classification (NCBI taxonomy): domain Eukaryota; kingdom Metazoa; phylum Arthropoda; class Thecostraca; order Balanomorpha; family Balanidae; genus Chirona; species Chirona hameri. The sequence goes on from JAXIVJ010001155.1 coordinate 61,318, forward strand.
TCTCCTAGTACTAATATATAATTATAGCTACTAGAACCACCATTCCATACACTATTCATACACTACATACACTACACTAGTCAAGGTGGTGTCTTCTGTGAGATATCAAGGTCGTGTCGTCCCCTCCTTTCATGGCGCACACAGAGTACGATGCCATAGTTTACATGTCACAACCGTGTATGTCGCCATATTTTGTGCCGTCTGACATCCTGTGAGAATGCATTGGCTCACTATATCCCGTTAATACACCGATGAATTATGTGTACCCTAAGGGTGTGTGTCAAAACCAGGATAAGTGGGATAAATAGCGCACAATTCTGAGACCCAAGCAATTCGTGATTATACCCTCTCACATGAATCAGTACCGGCCATTTATAGGACAGGTTCGTTGGTTGTTCTTTGAATAGGTACCGGCCCTTTATAGGACAGGTTCGTTGGTTCTCCTTTGAATAGGTACCGACCCTTTATAGGACAGGTTCGTTGGTTCTCCTTTGAATAGGTACCAGCCAGGTTCGTTGACAGGTTCGGGCAGGTTCGTTGGTTCTCCTTTGAATAGGCACCAGCCGGGTTCGTTGACAGGTTCGGACAGGTTTGTTGGTTCTCCTTTGAATAGGTACCGGCCAGGCTCGTTGACAGGTTCGGACAGGTTCGTTGGTTCTCCTTTGAATAGGTACCAGCCAGGTTCGTTGACAGGTTCGGACAGGTTCGTTGGTTCTCCTTTGAATAGGTACCGGCCAGGTTCGTTGACAGGTTCGGACAGGTTCGTTGGTTCTCCTTTGAATAGGTACCGGCCAGGTTTGTTGACAGGTTCGGACAGGTTCGTTGATTGTTAAATACTGCCGTGAGACTGGGAAGTGGGTAACGGCATCATCGCATCGTATTTGTAATCTAATAAGATGACAATATAATTGTAATAAGCACCTACACACTTGTATTGGTCAATTCTATGCCAATACTGGTTGTGTTTCTCATACGGGTCTCATCGTAGGCCAGACTATTTAGCTAAACATTTCCCCATGATTTACTTCTTCATATTTTCATCATAAGCAAAATACTTGTTTGGTTAATGTATATTTGTCAATACTAATATCTAGGGCACTTTCTGCTGCACACTTCACTGCTCCTAAGTACGATTGGATTTAGTTGTATTCGCGAAAGTTGCTGTTTTGTCAACAGTCGATGATCGTGATCTCGGGAAATGTAACTAGTTGAAAGGCATTTATCATTTCACAAGACAATCAAGCGACGAAGGCTGCTTTCCCACCGCGCCATTTAAAACGTGATCAGTGTTTAAAGTAAATAAAGTAGCACAATGGGAGAAACTCACTTTTCGAGCTGTGTAACGAAACTGTAATGAAAGACGTGAGTTGTGAGTTCACAGTGGTAACTGGTAACAGTGACTACTTTTAGCTTGGTAACAATGCATGCCTAATTTGTAATCAACACCCGTATTATGCAAAGCTTACACCGAGATAGTGCGAAAGTCACAAAGTGCGAAAGTAAAAAAACAACAACATTATGCCACTGGCACATGCGATCTCATATGTTCTGCATATGGAACTTACACGTCCTTTTTCACACGGGAAACTGAGGCGATTATCCACGTGGTTGATTGCCTGTTAATTATGCCAATGTCCACCCACCGTCCGTTGTGGTCTGTAGCTAATTATGCCAATGTCCACCCACCGTCCGTTGTGGTCTGTAGATTGTGTCTCAGACTCTCACGGGTGGAAGTGTAACACCTTAATTGCCTGTTTTTCTTATGCTCTATTTTATCTCCCATCGCATTGAGCTCATATCCAAGTCCTTCAGGGAGGACAATAAGCTCCCTTTGATATGTATTGCTCCCACCCATCATTCATTCTCAAACCAGTGTCACCCACTGTCACCCACTGTCAGCCGGTGTCACCCACTGTCACCCACTGTCACCCGGTGTCACCCACTGCCACCCACTGTCACCCGGTGTCCCATGTTATCACCCAGCACGTGACACCACCACGTGTCCCATATCTTTGTGGCATCTCAGCCTTGGTCACATCCTGTGACCACCTTACCGCCGGCGAAAGATGCCCAAGGCCACGACGTGGCGGCCACGCAGGCATCCCTCTTCATTTCTAATGTCCATTTGGCGTGTGTCCACTTGTCTCCAACACGACCAAAAACCACCACGCAGGCGCAGGGAGGGGGGGGGGGGGGGGGGGAGGGAGGGTGCGTCGTGGCTCGTGCCCAGGCCGCGGGTGTCACGTGACCCGGGCTAGATTACGCAGACTGAGCACGTGACCGGACACATTGCCCCGGGGTGAAAGTGACCCGCGGCGGGGTGTTGACGCGTCACGTCACGGGCGGGATGACTGTTGATGTGACGTGACGGCGTTGATGTGACGCTGTGATACACACGTTACGTCTGCGTCATTTAGCACACTCTTACTCGCTAGAGTGCGGGCACGACCAAATGCATGTCGTGAATTATTGTAAATTTAAATTGTGTTTTAGAACATAGGAGCACACCATCATACTTGAGTCGTGTCTAAAATACTGGTCAGGTTAACTGTTAATGTATTAGTATTTTAAGGAAATGGAGTTCTTATGATTACAAATTAAGAGTGAAAAGGAACAGATCCTTTGGAGAACTATTACATTCTTAAGCGCAATATTGGAATGCTGACATGTGTTCAGTTATACCAACAGCTATGGCACCAGTTACAAGTTGGTGGATCAATACGATGTTTAATTTAATACGATGTTTAGCTTGAACCTTTACATTACATCCGTGAACTCACTTCATATTAGATCACCTGGTATTACGCCAGATTAACGTAGGTCACTTCATATTAGATCAGCTGGTATTACGCCAGATTAACGTAGGTCACTTCATATTAGATCACCTGGTATTACGCCAGATTAACGTAGGTCACTTCATATTAGATCACCTGGTATTACGCCAGATTAACGTAGGTCACTTCATATTAGATCACCTGGTATTACGCCAGGTTAACGTAGGTCACTTCATATTAGATCACCTGGTATTACGTCAGGTTAACGTAGGTCACTTCATATTAGATCACCTGGTATTACGCCAGATTAACGTAGGTCACTTCATATTAGATCACCTGGTATTACGCCAGATTAACGTAGGTCACTTCATATTAGATCACCTGGTATTACGCCAGATTAACGTAGGTCACTTCATATTAGATCACCTGGTATTACGTCAGGTTAACGTAGGTCACTTCATATTAGATCACCTGGTATTACGCCAGGTTAACGTAGGTCACTTCATATTAGATCACCTGGTATTACGCCAGATTAACGTAGGTCACTTCATATTAGATCACCTGGTATTACGCCAGATTAACGTAGGTCACTTCATATTAGATCACCTGGTATTACGCCAGATTAACGTAGGTCACTGCATATTAGATCACCTGGTATTACGCCAGATTAACGTAGGTCACTTCATACTAGATCACCTGGTATTACGCCAGGTTAACGTAGGTCACTTCATATTAGATCAGCTGGTATTACGCCAGGTTAACGTAGGTCACTTCATATTAGATCACCTGGTATTACGTCAGGTTAACGTAGGTCACGTACATCAGTTGTTGCCGTCGTCTGTAAAGCTGATGTTGCAACGCAGAGCAAATAACAGCGAAACGTGACTGAACCAAGCGCACGTGCTGTTAACGTGAAGGAAACACATCACGGCGTTTGCTTAACCAGCACTCCGCTGGGGTCGCCTGCCGAACGCGCCCCCTGGGGGGTAAATTTTACCCCCCCTCGTATCTTCCGAACCAATGACTGCAGCGGAACGCGCAAGGCGGCGGTCGAAAGCTCCCAAGGCAATGAATATAATTAACTCCCGAAATTCTTAAAATAAGGTCACATGTCAGGTCACGATCAGGTAAAATGTCAAGATTGAGGTATTTGAGTTGTTGGGCCCTACTTTCCATCCAAAGCTTTAGATTGCGACTATTATCTCACAGGCTGATCTCAAAGGTATAATGCATCTCCTGTATGAGCGAAAGTGAAATTGTAAGCAAAGATCAAGGTCAAGAACAGGTCACAAAAGTTCACAGGTCTACGAAAGCCATGCAACACATGTTGTATGGATATTTTACACGTGGAATTCGATAGCAGCAGCCATTTTTACAACCTGACCCCATAAAATTGCCCTCAAGTCAAGGTCAGGTCACAATAAGGGCAACATTTGAAATTGAGCAATCTGAATACAAAAGGTATGTTTCTAGACCAGCTTTGTCTAAAAATACAGCAGTGGTGTTTATTTGTTTTTATCTGGTCATTAAAATCCAAAAAACGTAACTTAAAAAAATGACGTCATGAGTTACTTATACGTAGGGAGCCATAAGTCAGTCAAAAATAAAGATATTTCTTTGAAATTTGGTTTGAGTATCGTCCATACTTGGTTTCCTAACATAGCTTCCGTTTTTTAATATCTTTAAAAGAAAAGATTTTGCGTGAAGTTTCCCCCCAAATAAGTTTTTTTATTCTGTTTTAGGTCAAAAACCCAAAATGTTGCAAATCCGAGATTTCTATTTCGAAGACAATCTCATTTTGTTTCTTTTGGCGTTTTTTATTTTCAATTTACACTAAAACTCGATTTTCTACGAATTTACCAACATTTATCGTTTTTCCACTAAAAATGGCATGACATGACGTCATTAAAACGTCATTATCCTCTAAAGCACTGCCCTGATTTCAATGCAATCTTGTGAAAAGACGTAGCATTGATGCAGCATAAGGTATTGCAAATTTGACGCTGCTATTAATAATAGTTTTTAAGTTATTGAGAAAATTCGGGAGGAAGGGTAAAATTTACCCCCCTCCCAGCGGGGCGCGGGTTAAAATAGCACGAGCACGTTTTTGCTACGCTCCTGACATATTGTGTACAGGCAAAAGGCTTTACAGGGCTTGTTTCTCTATATACTGGGGATTATTATTTATTATATAAGATGGTAAATAATGAATGACAAGTAAGACGATGTTTACATTTAATTTTTATATAATACTAGGTTTTTGTACTTGTGTTCAGTTATGTTCATTAGTTGTGTTCATCTTTGTGGCCTTCATTACCTTTTCTCAACAAATGCAGTTATTTAGATGATGATGAAATCGTGTATTAATGAATTGACATTGATCTTGATCAATTAATCTGCCACTTTTGAAAACCTCAAATTAATTTTTCCCCGTAAAAAGCATTTGAATTCAATTAAACTGCCACTTTTGCATACTTGTCCTAAAAATTAATACCACATGATAGCCACTGTCGGGCGCGCGTTGCGTAAACCAAGACACTTGCACTATGAAGAAACAGTGAGCAAACTAGCTTAGACAGTGTGAAGAAACAGTGAGCAGACTAGAGCAGACAGTGTGCAAATTCAGTGAAATGCCTGCTCGTACGGTCCTGTGAACAATTCACGACCACATTCCTGACATTGCAACATCACATTGCATCGCTCAAAAGCATTACTAAAGATTCCGTTGGGACTTGGGACCATGCAGTAGGACTGTGATCTGTGGACTGTGACTGTGGACTGTGACTGTGGACTGTGATCTGTGCTGTGATCTGTTTGACATCAAATGCTCGATGAATATAGTATTGATGAACCATTCAAGTTGCATGCTGACTTTGGCCGAAAGTTGCAGCTGGTTTGCTGTTGTACCGTCGCAGGTGCTTAACAAAAGTCTTATCAGTTTATGGGCCCCTGCGATGTGCTATGTCTGCTTAACTATACCACACGCCTTTCCAGGAGTTTTATCAGAACCATATTGGAGTGTAAATCCAATTTGAGTATGTGTTTGAATGTGCCATGACTGTAAATCTGAATCTTCGTCTGAGTCTGTCGCTCACCAAACTGAAGTATAGGAGTTTGACATTGAGGTCGACGCTGCTTCTAAGCCTGACTCGTAGGAGTTTGACATTGAGGTCGACGCTGCTTCTAAGTCTGACTCGTAGGAGTTTGACATTGAGGTCGACGCTGCTTCTAAGTCTGACTCGTAGGAGTTTGACATTGAGGCCGACGCTGCTTCTAAGTCTGACTCGTAGGAGTTTGACATTGAGGTCGACGCTGCTTCTAAGTCTGACTTGTAGGAGTTTGACATTGAGGTCGACGCTGCTTCTAAGTCTGACTCGTAGGAGTTTGACATTGAGGCCGACGCTGCTTCTAAGTCTGACTCGTAGGAGTTTGACATTGAGGAGGTCGACGCTGCTTTTAAGTCTGACTCGTAGGAGTTTGACATTGAGGTCGACGCTGCTTCTAAGTCTGAATCTGAAACAGACGCTCAATCCTCACAACACCCGGACGGCATCTGAGTCCAAGTGTGAGTCCGAAACTGGTCCTGACTCTGACACTGGGGCCGAATTTGCTTCTGATCCTAACTACGAACTGAGGCTTAGTCGACACGGCTCCCGACCCGGCTATATTACGGCTCCCGACCCGGCTATAACACGGCTCCCGACCCGGCTATACCACGGCTCCCGACCCGGCTATATTAGTCGACACGGCTCCCGACCCGGCTATATTAGTCGACACGGCTCCCGACCCGGCTATACCACGGCTCCCGACCCGGCTATATTAGTCGACACGGCTCCCGACCCGGCTATATCACGGCTCCCGACCCGGCTATACCACGGCTCCCGACCCGGCTATACCACGGCTCCCGACCCGGCTATATTAGTTGACACGGCTCCCGACCCGGCTATATCTGAATCCAAGCCATGGTCTGAAACTGAACTCGGCTCTGGTTCGGAGCCCGAGTCCGTCAATCATTCTGAGTCTGCCTGTGCCTTTGAGCCTGAATCTACCACTGACCCCGACTCGACACGTCGCCTGCCCCGACCCGACCCGACCCGACCCGACCCGACCCGACCCGACCCGACCCGACACATCCCGACCAGACACAACCCGACCAGACCCGACCCGACCAGACCCGACCCAACCCGACCCGACCCGACCCGACCCGACCCGACCCGACCCGACCCGACCCGACCCGACCCGACCCGACCCAACCCGACCCGACCCGACCCGACCCGACCCGACCAGACCCGACCCGACCCGACCCAACCCAACCCGACCCGTCCCGACCCGACCCGACCCGACCCAACCCGACCCGACCCGACCCGACCCGACCCGACCCGACCCGACCCGACCCGACCCGACCCGACCCGACCCGACCCGACCCGACCCGACACATCCCGACCAGACACAACCCGACCAGACCCGACCCAACCCAACCCGACCCGTCCCGACCCGACCCGACCCGACCCGACCCGACCCGACCCGACCCAACCCGACCCGACACATCCCGACCAGACACAACCCGACCAGACCCGACCCAACCCAACCCGACCCGTCCCGACCCGACCCGACCCGACCCGACCCGACCCAACCCAACCCGACCCGACCCGACCCGACCCGACCCGACCCGACCCGACCCGACCCGACCCGACCCGACCCGACCCGACCCGACCCGACCCGACCCGACCCGACACATCCCGACCAGACACAACCCGACCAGACCCGACCCAACCCAACCCGACCCGTCCCGACCCGACCCGACCCGACCCGACCCGACCCGACCCGACCCGACCCGACCCGACCCGACCCGACCGAACCCGACCCGACCCGACCCGACCCGACCCGACCCGACCCGACCCGACCCGACCCAACCCAACCCGACCCGTCCCGACCCGACCCGACCCGACCCAACCCGACCCGACCCGACCCGACCCGACCCGACCCGACCCGACCCGACCCGACCCGACACATCCCGACCAGACACAACCCGACCAGACCCGACCCAACCCAACCCGACCCGTCCCGACCCGACCCGACCCGACCCGACCCGACCCGACCCGACCCGACCCGACCCGACCCGACCCGACCGAACCCGACCCGACCCGACCCGACCCGACCCGACCCGACCCGACCCGACCCGACCCGACCCAACCCAACCCGACCCGTCCCGACCCGACCCGACCCGACCCAACCCGACCCGACCCGACCCGACCCGACCCGACCTGACCCGACCCGACCCGACACATCCCGACCAGACACAACCCGACCAGACCCGACCCAACCCAACCCGACCCGTCCCGACCCGACCCGACCCGACCCGACCCGACCCGACCCGACCCAACCCGACCCGACACATCCCGACCAGACACAACCCGACCAGACCCGACCCAACCCAACCCGACCCGACCCGTCCCGACCCGACCCGACCCGACCCGACCCGACCCAACCCGACCCGACACATCCCGACCAGACACAACCCGACCAGACCCGACCCAACCCAACCCGACCCGACCCGACCCGACCCGACCCGACCCGACCCGACCCGACCCGACCCGACCCGACCCGACCCGACCCGACCCGACCCGACCTGACCCGACACATCCCGACCAGACACAACCCGACCAGACCCGACCCAACCCAACCCGACCCGACCCGACCCGACCCGACCCGACCCGACCCGACCCGACCCGACCCGACCCGACCCGACCCAACCCGACCCGACACATCCCGACCAGACCCAACCCGACCCGACACATCCCGACCCGACACATCCCGACCAGACACAACCCGACCAGACCCGACCCGTCCCGACCCGACCCGACCCGACCCGACCCGACCCGACCCGACCCGACCCGACCCGACCCGACCCGACCCGACCCGACCCGACCCAACCCGACCCGACACATCCCGACCAGACACATCCCGACCAGACACAACCCGACCCGACCCGACCCGACCCGACCCGACCCGACCCGACCCGACCCGACCCGACCCGACCCGACCCGACCCGACCCGACCCGACCCGACCCGACTCGACCCGACCCAACCCGACCCGACACATCCCGACCAGACACAACCCGACCAGACCCGACCCAACCCAACCCGACCCGACCCGACCCGACCCGACCCGACCCGACCCGACCCGACCCGACTCGACACGTCGCCTGTCCCGACCCGACCCGACCCGACCCGACCCGACCCGACCCGACCCAACCCGACCCGACACATCCCGACCAGACACAACCCGACCAGACCCGACCCAACCCAACCCGACCCGACCCGACCCGACCCGACCCGACCCGACCCGACCCGACCCGACCCGACCCGACCCGACCCAACCCGACCCGACACATCCCGACCAGACCCAACCCGACCCGACACATCCCGACCCGACACATCCCGACCAGACACAACCCGACCAGACCCGACCCGTCCCGACCCGACCCGACCCGACCCGACCCGACCCGACCCGACCCGACCCGACCCGACCCGACCCGACCCGACCCGACCCGACCCGACCCGACCCGACCCAACCCGACCCGACACATCCCGACCAGACACAACCCGACCAGACCCGACCCAACCCAACCCGACCCGACCCGACCCGACCCGACCCGACCCGACCCGACCCGACCCGACCCGACTCGACACGTCGCCTGCCCCGACCCGACCCGACCCGACCCGACCCGACCCGACCCAACCCGACCCGACCCAACCCGACCCGACACAACCCGACCAGACCCGACCCAACCCAACCCGACCCGACCAGACCCGACCCAACCCAACCCGACCCGTCCCGACCCGACCCGACCCGACCCGACCCGACCCGACCCGACCCGACCCGACCCGACCCGACCCGACCCGACCCGACCCGACCCAACTCGACCCGACCCGACCCGACCAGACACAACCCGACCCGACCCGACCCAACCCAACCCAACACATCCCGACCAGACCCGACCCAACCCAACTCGACCCGTCCCGACCCGACCCGACCCGACCCGACCCGACCCGACCCAACCCGACCCGACACATCCCGACCAGACACAACCCGACCAGACCCGACCCGACCCGACCCGACCCGACCCGACCCGACCCAACCCGACCCGACACATCCCGACCAGACACAACCCGACCAGACCCGACCCAACCCAACCCGACCCGTCCCGACCCGACCCGACCCGACCCGACCCGACCCGACCCGACCCGACCCGACCCGACCCGACCCGACCCGACCCGACCCGACCCGACCCAACCCGACCCGACCCGACCCGACCCGACCCGACCCGGCCCGACACAACCCGACCCGACCCAACCCGACCCGACCCGACCCGACCCGACCCGACCCGACCCGGCCCGGCCCGGCCCGACCCGACCCAACTCGACCCGACTCGACCCGACCCGACCCGACCCGACCCGACCCGCGCCGCAGCCGCATCTGCCCGGAGTGGCCTGATCATTAGCCGGTCGTCACACCCTTGTCTGGCGTCACGTTCGTCACGGGCCGCCACGCGTCACGCGTCACGCCGTCACCGCCGTCACGGCCCCGTGCCCGCCGCCCGCTGTCGGCCGCCACTGGTCTGCACTAAGAGCATCTGTGCACCGTGTGCACCGTGTGCACCTTGTGCACAGTGTGTGCAATGTGTGCAGTGCATACGGTGAGCGGTGAGGAGCCGTGGCCGGCAGGGGGCGTTGACACCACGGAAGCTCCGTGTGCTCCGGGTGACTGGTTGAGATGATAGCTGCTCACGGCCTGGATATGGTGATGGTAAAGCCCCGCTCTAACCGGCCAGATTCGCACAGAAGGGGGGGGGGGGTTACTGTACGGCAGGAGTTATTACTGATGACGTGGTGATCGCTGGTGACGTGTCCGGGCCGGTCGGAGGTGTATACATGAGGTGTTATTTCTGAGGACGTATTGAACGGTATATTGAAGGCTGTTACGGTTTAGGGAACATACCGAACAACGTCCTGAAGGTCTTACAATTAAAGAAGCCATGAAAGGAGTGTAGAGGGATCCACAGCCAAGCAGGGGCGGTTCTAGCTTCTTCTTTTTTGTGGGGGGGGGGAATCCAGTGTCGTATTTCCAAAAAGTTGTTGAGCGGGGGGGGGGGGGGGGGGCGGCAGGCCGTTAGACCGATTTTTTTTTTAAAGTGGGGGTCAGCTGAAATGAAAAAACATGTACCCCCATGTTTACGCGTGTATTTAAGCCTTTGCGGCATTTTAATGTGGTTTTCATGTTACAGTAGGTACTTGTTATTTAGCGCCACCAAGCGGCGCGAAATTTTACGGGTTTACCTGATAAAACCCAGAAATATGGGTGGTGGGCCTTGCAGAAAATAAGAAGCTAAAAATGTTATTCATTCAATTCACCGTTACAACGAACCGAAGACGGTGGCGATGGCTTCGTTATGACGATGGCAACCGATGCGACGCCGCAAAGCGGCGTGAAAATATTATTTTAGGTCGTGGAAAAGAAATTGTAAGATTGGAACCAGACCGTGAGTGGAGCCAAGCCTCAGGTAACCCCTAGTCCTGGTTGCACATCTTGGTATGATTACAAATATTGAAATTAAGGTAATTTTTCATATACATATTCCTCGGATAGTAAATCACGATGACCGGTGGCAGTCAACGCTCAATAGAAGGTACATATGATAATGATAACTGTATACATATGTACCGAACTGGAACAAACAACTGGTAACAGTGCAAATGGTTTGAAAGCAGCAAGAGGAAAAACGACTTTTCCGCGCATAAATGGTCCCTGTGGATCTGGAGGAGTCTGGAGCGAGATGGCTTGGGGGTCCTGGCCTGGTCCCACTATTAGCTCTTCGGTCCAGCAAGTTGGGCACCACTGGAGCAGCTTCCGGGTGCCGATGTCCGCGTCTTTGCGTTTGCGTCCCCTTTCTCGGAACTCGGCAGACTAGCTAAACATGTAGCCCGCTTGAAAGCTAATATTTTATCAAGGGAGTGAGCCCTGGGGCTAGCAATTAGGTATCGCCAAGGAGAGCCTCTGCCAGACACTGCATGAATTCTTTTTCCTATTTTCCTAATTTGTATAAGCAATTGCGAATTTTATGTCATGCCGTGAAGCGGCGCGAAATTTTCAAGTTTTCACTATGGATAGCTGAATTTTGACTGCTGCAAAGCCAATATTTACAACTGTACGTCCGACCGTTGGGGGGGGGGGGGGGGTAAATCATAGTTTCAGGACCTTGGGGGGGGGGGGGTAATGACCCATTGTCTCCCCCTGGATCTGCCCCTGCAGCTAAGGGCACACTGAAGGTCTAACATAATTACATATTGAAGGCTCAAATCTAAGGGCGTAACCAAGCATGCACAATGCGTGTGAATGCGCTAATGCTCACGTGTGAAAAGGAACATGTTTAGAATCGGTAACATTTGCACAAGGCAACAGTAAACCTTTGGTCTGCGCAGGCCTGCACGCGGATGCTGGCCTGGTGTGACAGATATTCGCGAGAGGAAGGTGGAACATGCGCTGGTAAGCCCTGTTAAAACAGATTAGCAGCCGGGCTGGTGAGGCTTAGAAAAGAGTCCTTTCACTTGAAATGCTCTGATTGAAGCACTTATAATTGACTTTGATCATCACCAAAAGGTGCTAAAGTTTTTTAACAGTGAGAAGTACCTATATGCCAGTTGTAGAATGACGATGAGACGGATACAAAAAAAATCCCTGGTCAGTGTGCCAAAACGCACCTTACAACTTTAGTGGTGGTATTGGCGTTTCACGACGAAGAAATGATTGAGTCCTAGATCGTCGGTGTCTCTGACACTGAGCCAAACTAAGAGACCGGAATACTTCGCCAGCCGCCAGATTAGAGCCCCCCCCCCGACCGGAATACTTCGCCAGCCGCCAGATTAGAGCCCCCCCCCCCCCCGACCGGAATACTTCGCCAGCCGCCAGATTAGATCCCCGGGACCTTTCCACTGTTCACGGAAGGACTCGTAAGAGCACGGAATTCGGACGAAGAAATGAACTTCAAACAGCTTATCTCGCCAGGGGTCACTATCACTAAATAATGTTGTTGGATGCGGCTGTTCATCGTCGCATCCTTATCTGCATACCAGGAGTGCAAGAAAGCGTAAGACTCCTGCTGTACTTGGCTGACGGATTACATTGGATTCTCCCCTGCATGAGGGAAGATAATGGAACGGTCGCGGATGTATTCTGGAGCAGAACAAGTGGCTTTCCAGTCTAATGAAGATGAAAGCTCGTGCGCTCACTGAGCTGCATATGGGAAGGTGCTAAGTGGATGTCAGCCACGGTGTAATTGTCTATTGACGTTTGCTTTCGCTGCCGAAATGAGTTGAGCATGAGCTTTACAATGACTAACAGGCATGGGTATGACGCGAGCAATGGCGAAGTGTCATTTCTCTTTCTGCGCAGGTCATGCCACAAACCAACCTCGCGTGTTCAGTTAAACGAGTCTACCCGATCTCATACCCCTACGAGAAGGCAGACATGTTCTAGTTGATAAGGGCTTGTGTCTCGATTCATGCTATTAGCTCTAGGCTGGAATGGCCTGGCCTGCAGTCGTTGGAAGCGGTTACAGGAAGGTGAGGCCAGCGGACGTGAAGACTGAGCCGAAAGCCACCCGAACAAAAGGCTCCGACTAAAATTATTCCAAAGAAATGCATTGCTACCCATGGGTGTGTTCGATGCTCACATTACAAACAATATCTTCCGGTTGCTTATTAGCTTCAGACAAAGCAGATTTCTTCTGAGAATCACTCTCTCCGAGCCAAGCCACCGCTAACATTTCTTCCGAGAAAATAAAACCATCATCATCATCATCTTTGTTGTTCAATACGACCAACTCGTACGTAAATTCAGCACAAGTTCACAGGCTAACTCGTTTTTGCATTGTAATTAGCTGGTCACCGGACTGTGCCTGACTATGAGCACTGTACAGTCACCATCAGCAAAGAACATCAATCTCTCGTTTCCGTCCATTGGCCGTCAACCCTCAGGTTACGCTGACGTGATGACGGAGTGGTTAAGCTGACGTGATGACGGAGTCTGACGTGATGGCGGAGTGGTTGCGCTGACGTGATGACGGAGTCTGACGTGATGACGGAGTGGTTACGCTGACGTGATGACGGAGTGGTTACGCTGACGTGATGACGGAGTGGTTACGCTGACTCGATGGCGGAGTGGTTACGCTGACGTGATGACGGAGTCTGACGTGATGACGGAGTGGTTACGCTGACGTGATGACGGAGTGGTTACGCTGACGTGATGACGGAGTGGTTACGTTGACGTGATGGCGGAGTGGTTACGCTGACGTGATGACGGAGTGGTTACGCTGACGTGATGACGGAGTGGTTACGCTGACTCGATGGCGGAGTGGTTACGCTGACGTGATGACGGAGTCTGACGTGATGACGGAGTGGTTACGCTGACGTGATGACGGAGTGGTTACGCTGACGTGATGACGGAGTGGTTACGTTGACGTGATGGCGGAGTGGTTACGCTGACGTAATGACGGAGTGGTTACGCTGACGTGATGGCGGAGTGGTTACGCTGACTCGATGGCGGAGTGGTTACGCTGATGTGATGACGGAGTGGTTACGCTGCCGTGATGACGGAGTGGTTACGCTGACTCGATGGCGGAGTGGTTACGCTGATGTGATGACGGAGTGGTTACGTTGGCTCGATGACTGAGTCTGACATGATGGCGGAGTGGTTACGTTGACGTGATGACGGAGTGGTTACGCTGACGTGATGGCGGAGTGGTTACGCTGACGTGATGGCGGAGTGGTTACGTTGTCTCGATGACGGAGTCTGACGTGATGGCGGAGTGGTTACGCTGACTCGATGATGGAGTGGTTACGCTGACGTGATGGCGGAGTGGTTACGTTGTCTCGATGACGGAGTCTGACGTGATGGCGGAGTGGTTATGCTGACTCGATGATGGAGTGGTTACGCTGACTCGATGGCGGAGCTGTACCCTGTCCTGACTGCTTCTTTGCTGAGCGCACCTACTGCTGCGTAGTGTGCTTCTCCGACGCGAAGGACCAATGAAATATGATTAAATGTCCGATATATGGCTGATAAAATGTGTCAATGAGTTAACTAGTAGAAACCAAAGGTGTTTTTGTAGGTCTGTCTTTGGCATGGTCTTCCATTTCTCTCCAACCTTCGGTTTTCAACCTTGCGGATGCCGTCTATAAAATATGGGTTGTATTTCAAACACATGGAATTCTTTGGCGTAAAAATTAAACGGCTACTTGTGTCATGTCATCCCTCAGTGGGCAGTAGAGTTCAGGACGCTTCAATACCTGCACATGTTCAATGTTCATGGCGCCTAAGCTAGTGCGGGGTGCGGTGCGGCACAGCGCGGTCAGCGGTGCGGTGCGGTGCGGTGCGGTTGCGGCCAACCGTTCATCACGCCGTCCTGTGCTGCGTGTTCGGAGTCTACTGATGAGCGCTGACGATGCTCACGGCCATCTCGTGACGTGACGTCACGGGTGACCGGACAGCTGAACTTTCACCGGGGGAGGGGCGAGAAGGTAACAGTAAGATGCACTGCAGACGGCTGCTTGCTACGTTTTGAGGTTGGTTTCAAACTCATGCGAATTGCGATACAAACGCAAATGGGTCCTGAAACTTTCATCCATTGGCCGTTGTTCCAAGCGCTTCCGATAGATTTTTCTCCAGCGTCCTGTTTTTGAAGCATGAATCCCGAAGTCGCCATGAACATACTTCTGGAATGTGCTGAATGGTCAGCCAATGGCCGCCATTTTCTTTTCCATCTCGGGCCTCAAATACGCCTCCGTAGATCAACGCAGAACCACAAGAGTTTCAGTTCGAGTGTTACCAGTGACCTGTTTTGACCAAGCTATGTATTGCGTCCCAATACAGCCACGCTGTGCAGAACATGTAGGAAGGTTCCATTTCCCTTTCCTGGCTCTGGCGTCGAAGGACTAGGACTCGACTTCCTAAAGCAGCGTTACACCGCCGGACCCAGCCCCTGCCTCGTGTCACGGTCCCCGGCCCCGCCACCGCACCGGTGCCGGCCCCTGCCCCCTTCCTCTTGTCACGGTATCCGGCCCCACCACCGCACCGGTGCCGGGTGTCTCCAGGCGAGCCGAACGCGCGCGTGGCTCGGGCAGGCTGCACAGATTTACCGGCTGGTCGCGGGTAACGACGGCGGCGGTCTCGGGCGGCGGGGAGCGCATGCCAGAGGTCACCGGCGACCCGGAACTGAGCACTTCCGGTACTCCAATCAGCCGTGTCACGTGCTGAACGGGCCGCTAATGGATGCTGGACAGGTGGCGGATGCTGGACAGCTAGTGGATGCTGGATAGCTAGTGGGTGCTGGACAGCTAGTGGATGCTGGACAGCTAGTGGATGCTGGACAGCTAGTGGATGCTGGACAGCTAGAGGATGCTGGACAGCTAGTGGATGCTGGACAGCTAGTGGATGCTGGACAGCTAATGGATGCTGTACTGCTAGTGGATGCTGGACAGCTAGTGGATACTGTACAGCTAATGGATGCTGTACTGCTAGTGGATGCTGGACAGCTAGTGGATGCTGGACAGGTGGCAGATGCTGGACAGCTAGTTGATACTGGACAGCTAGTGGATGCTGGACAGCTAGTGGATGCTGGACAGCTAGCGGATGCTGGACAGCTAGTGGATGCTGGACAGCTAGTGGATGCTGGACAGCTAGTGGATGCTGGACAGCTAGTGGATGCTGGACAGCTAGTGGATGCTGGACAGCTAGTGGATGCTGGACAGCTAGTGGATGCTGGACAGCTAGTGGATGCTGGACAGCTAGTGGATGCTGGACAGCTAGTGGATGCTGGACAGCTAGCGGATGCTGGACAGCTAGTGGATGCTGGACAGCTAGTGGATGCTGGACAGCTAGTGGATGCTGGACAGCTAGTGGATGCTGGACAGCTAGTGGATGCTGGACAGCTAGTGGATGCTGGACAGGACATCGAGCAGAAACTGAACAAAGACCGGATATCGATTGGTGAACGGACATCACGATAAATGGAGGGCGTCAAGCCGTCTACTGTGAATGGCAGATCGCCCTTCACACGGCTCGTCTCTGCTGTGATATACTGACGCTAGTCGCGCTGTCGGCTGTGGCTGGAGTCGGGTGTGTGACGGCTCGTCTCTGCTGTGATATACTGACGCTAGTCACGCTGTCGGCTGTGGCATGAGTCGGGTGTATGACGGCTCGTCTCTGCTGTGATATATTGGCCGTGCTGCCGTCTGTCGGCTGTGGCATGAGTCGGGTGTATGACGGCTCGTCTCTGCTGTGATATATTGGCCGTGATGCCGTCTGTCGGCTGTGGCATGAGTCGGGAGTGTGACGGCTCGTCTCTGCTGTGATATACTGACGCTAGTCGCGCTGTCGGCTGTGGCATGAGTCGGGTGTGTGACGGCTCGTCTCTGCTGTGATATATTGGCCGTGCTGCCGTCTGTCGGCTGTGGCATGAGTCGGGTGTGTGACGGCTCGTCTCTGCTGTGATATATTGGCCGTGATGCCGTCTGTCGGCTGTGGCATGAGTCGGGTGTATGACGGCTCGTCTCTGCTGTGATATATTGGCCGTGCTGTCGTCTGTCGGCTGTGGCATGAGTCGGGTGTATGACGGCTCGTCTCTGCTGTGATATATTGGCCGTGATGCCGTCTGTCGGCTGTGGCATGAGTCGGGTGTATGACGGCTCGTCTCTGCTGTGATATATTGGCCGTGATGCCGTCTGTCGGCTGTGGCATGAGTCGGGTGTATGACGGCTCGTCTCTGCTGTGATATATTGGCCGTGCTGTCGTCTGTCGGCTGTGGCATGAGTCGGGTGTATGACGGCTCGTCTCTGCTGTGATATACTGACGCTAGTCGCGCTGTCGGCTGTGGCATGAGTCGGGTGTATGACGGCTCGTCTCTGCTGTGATATATTGGCCGTGCTGCCGTCTGTCGGCTGTGGCATGAGTCGGGTGTATGACGGCTCGTCTCTGCTGTGATATATTGGCCGTGCTGCCGTCTGTCGGCTGTGGCATGAGTCGGGAGTGTGACGGCTCGTCTCTGCTGTGATATACTGACGCTAGTCACGCTGTCGGCTGTGGCTGGAGTCGGGAGTGTGACGGCTCGTCTCTGCTGTGATATACTGACGCTAGTCGCGCTGTCGGCTGT
Organism: Chirona hameri; assembly: GCA_036785665.1. Taxonomy (NCBI): domain Eukaryota; kingdom Metazoa; phylum Arthropoda; class Thecostraca; order Balanomorpha; family Balanidae; genus Chirona; species Chirona hameri. The sequence goes on from JAXIVJ010001155.1 coordinate 79,301, forward strand.
GGCAGGAGTCGAGTGTGTGACGGCTCGTCTCTGCTGTGATATATTGGCCGTGCTGCCGTCTGTCGGCTGTGGCATGAGTCGGGTGTATGACGGCTCGTCTCTGCTGTGATATATTGGCCGTGCTGCCGTCTGTCGGCTGTGGCATGAGTCGGGTGTGTGACGGCTCGTCTCTGCTGTGATATACTGACGCTAGTCACGCTGTCGGCTGTGGCATGAGACGGGTGTATGACGGCTCGTCTCTGCTGTGATATATTGGCCGTGATGCCGTCTGTCGGCTGTGGCATGAGTCGGGTGTATGACGGCTCGTCTCTGCTGTGATATATTGGCCGTGCTGTCGTCTGTCGGCTGTGGAATGAGTCGGGTGTATGACGGCTCGTCTCTGCTGTGATATATTGGCCGTGATGCCGTCTGTCGGCTGTGGCATGAGTCGGGTGTATGACGGCTCGTCTCTGCTGTGATATACTGACGCTAGTCGCGCTGTCGGCTGTGGCTTGAGTCGGGAGTGTGACGGCTCGTCTCTGCTGTGATATATTGGCCGTGATGCCGTCTGTCGGCTGTGGCATGAGTCGGGAGTGTGACGGCTCGCCTGCGCTGTGATATACTGACGCTAGTCGCGCTGTCGGCTGTGGCAGGAGTCGGGTGTATGACGGCTCGTCTCTGCTGTGATATATTGGCCGTGCTGCCGTCTGTCGGCTGTGGCAGGAGTCGGGAGTGTGACGGCTCGTCTCTGCTGTGATATACTGACCCTAGTCACGCTGTTGGCTGTGGCATGAGTCGGGAGTGTGACGGCTCGTCTCTGCTGTGATCTACTGACCCTAGTCACGCTGTCGGCTGTGGCTTGAGTCGGGAGTGTGACGGCTCGTCTCTGCTGTGATATACTGACCCTAGTCACGCTGTCGGCTGTGGCTTGAGTCGGGAGTGTGACGGCTCGTCTCTGCTGTGATATACTGACGCTAGTCACGCTGTCGGCTGTGGCTGGAGTCGGGAGTGTGACGGCTCGTCTCTGCTGTGATATACTGACGCTAGTCACGCTGTCGGCTGTGGCTGGAGTTGGGTGTGTGACGGCTCGTCTCTGCTGTGATATACTGACGCCAGTCGCGCTGTCGGCTGTGGCATGAGACGGGTGTGTGACGGCTCGTCTCTGCTGTGATATATTGGCCGTGCTGCCGTCTGTCGGCTGTGGCATGAGTCGGGTGTGTGACGGCTCGTCTCTGCTGTGATATATTGGCCGTGCTGCCATCTGTCGGCTGTGGCATGAGTCGGAAGTGTGACGGCTCGTCTCTGCTGTGATATACTGACCCTAGTCACGCTGTCGGCTGTGGCATGAGTCGGGAGTGTGACGGCTCGTCTCTGCTGTGATATACTGACCCTAGTCACGCTGTCGGCTGTGGCTTGAGTCGGGAGTGTGACGGCTCGTCTCTGCTGTGATATACTGACCCTAGTCACGCTGTCGGCTGTGGCTTGAGTCGGGAGTGTGACGGCTCGTCTCTGCTGTGATATACTGACCCTAGTCACGCTGTCGGCTGTGGCTTGAGTCGGGAGTGTGACGGCTCGTCTCTGCTGTGATATACTGACCCTAGTCACGCTGTCGGTTGTGGCTTGATTCGGGAGTGTGATGGCTCGTCTCTGCTGTGATATACTGACGCTAGTCACGCTGTCGGCTGTGGCTGGAGTCGGGAGTGTGACGGCTCGTCTCTGCTGTGATATACTGACGCTAGTCGCGCTGTCGGCTGTGGCAGGAGTCGAGTGTGTGACGGCTCGTCTCTGCTGTAATATATTGGCCGTGCTGCCGTCTGTCGGCTGTGGCATGAGTCGGGTGTATGACGGCTCGTCTCTGCTGTGATATATTGGCCGTGCTGCCGTCTGTCGGCTGTGGCATGAGTCGGGTGTGTGACGGCTCGTCTCTGCTGTGATATACTGACCCTAGTCACGCTGTCGGCTGTGGCTTGAGTCGGGAGTGTGACGGCTCGTCTCTGCTGTGATATACTGACGCTAGTCACGCTGTCAGCTGTGGCAGGAGTCGGGTGTGTGACGGCTCGTCTCTGCTGTGATATATTGGCCGTGCTGCCGTCTGTCGGCTGTGGCAGGAGTCGGGTGTGTGACGGCTCGTCTCTGCTGTGATATATTGGCCGTGCTGCCGTCTGTCGGCTGTGGCAGGAGTCGGGTGTGTGACGGCTCGTCTCTGCTGTGATATATTGGCCGTGCTGCCGTCTGTCGGCTGTGGCATGAGACGGGTGTATGACGGCTCGTCTCTGCTGTGATATATTGGCCGTGCTGCCGTCTGTCGGCTGTGGCATGAGTCGGGTGTGTGACGGCTCGTCTCTGCTGTGATATACTGACCCTAGTCACGCTGTCGGCTGTGGCTTGAGTCGGGAGTGTGGCGGCTCGTCTCTGCTGTGATATACTGACCCTAGTCACGCTGTCGGCTGTGGCTTGAGTCGGGAGTGTGACGGCTCGTCTCTGCTGTGATATACTGACCCTAGTCACGCTGTCGGCTGTGGCTTGAGTCGGGAGTGTGACGGCTCGTCTCTGCTGTGATATACTGACCCTAGTCACGCTGTCGGCTGTGGCTTGAGTCGGGAGTGTGACGGCTCGTCTCTGCTGTGATATACTGACGCTAGTCACGCTGTCAGCTGTGGCTGGAGTCGGGTGTGTGACGGCTCGTCTCTGCTGTGATATACTGACGCCAGTCGTGCTGTCGGCTGTGGCATGAGACGGGTGTGTGACGGCTCGTCTCTGCTGTGATATATTGGCCGTGCTGCCGTCTGTCGGCTGTGGCATGAGTCGGGTGTGTGACGGCTCGTCTCTGCTGTGATATACTGACCCTAGTCACGCTGTCGGCTGTGGCTTGAGTCGGGAGTGTGACGGCTCGTCTCTGCTGTGATATACTGACGCTAGTCACGCTGTCGGCTGTGGCATGAGTCGGGTGTGTGACGGCTCGTCTCTGCTGTGATATACTGACGCTAGTCACGCTGTCGGCTGTGGCAGGAGTCGGGAGTGTGACGGCTCGTCTCTGCTGTGATATATTGGCCGTGCTGCCGTCTGTCGGCTGTGGCATGAGTCGGGTGTATGACGGCTCGTCTCTGCTGTGATATATTGGCCGTGCTGCCGTCTGTCGGCTGTGGCAGGAGTCGGGTGTATGACGGCTCGTCTCTGCTGTGATATACTGACCCTAGTCACGCTGTCGGCTGTGGCTTGAGTCGGGAGTGTGACGGCTCGTCTCTGCTGTGATATACTGACCCTAGTCACGCTGTCGGCTGTGGCATGAGTCGGGTGTATGACGGCTCGTCTCTGCTGTGATATACTGACCCTAGTCACGCTGTCGGCTGTGGCATGAGTCGGGAGTGTGACGGCTCGTCTCTGCTGTGATATACTGACCCTAGTCGCGCTGTCGGCTGTGGCATGAGTCGGGTGTATGACGGCTCGTCTCTGCTGTGATATATTGGCCGTGCTGCCGTCTGTCGGCTGTGGCATGAGTCGGGAGTGTGACGGCTCGTCTCTGCTGTGATATACTGACGCTAGTCGCGCTGTCGGCTGTGGCTTGAGTCGGGAGTGTGACGGCTCGTCTCTGCTGTGATATACTGACCCTAGTCACGCTGTCGGCTGTGGCTTGAGTCGGGAGTGTGACGGCTCGTCTATGCTGTGATATACTGACCCTAGTCACGCTGTCGGCTGTGGCTTGAGTCGGGAGTGTGACGGCTCGTCTCTGCTGTGATATACTGACGCTAGTCGCGCTGTCGGCTGTGGCAGGAGTCGAGTGTGTGACGGCTCGTCTCTGCTGTGATATACTGACGCTAGTCACGCTGTCGGCTGTGGCATGAGTCGGGTGTGTGACGGCTCGTCTCTGCTGTGATATATTGGCCGTGCTGCCGTCTGTCGGCTGTGGCATGAGACGGGTGTATGACGGCTCATCTCTGCTGTGATATATTGGCCGTGCTGCCGTCTGTCGGCTGTGGCATGAGTCGGGTGTATGACGGCTCGTCTCTGCTGTGATATATTGGCCGTGATGCCGTCTGTCGGCTGTGGCATGAGTCGGGTGTATGACGGCTCGTCTCTGCTGTGATATACTGACCCTAGTCACGCTGTCGGCTGTGGCTGGAGTCGGGAGTGTGACGGCTCGTCTCTGCTGTGATATACTGGCCGTGCTGCCGTCTGTCGGCTGTGGCATGAGTCGGGTGTATGACGGCTCGTCTCTGCTGTGATATACTGACGCTAGTCGCGCTGTCGGCTGTGGCTGGAGTCGGGTGTGTGACGGCTCGTCTCTGCTGTGATATACTGACGCCAGTCGCGCTGTCGGCTGTGGCATGAGACGGGTGTGTGACGGCTCGTCTCTGCTGTGATATATTGGCCGTGCTGCCGTCTGTCGGCTGTGGCAGGAGTCGGGTGTATGACGGCTCGTCTCTGCTGTGATATACTGACGCTAGTCGCGCTGTCGGCTGTGGCAGGAGTCGGGTGTGTGACGGCTCGTCTCTGCTGTGATATATTGGCCGTGATGCCGTCTGTCGGCTGTGACAGGAGTCGGGAGTGTGACGGCTCGTCTCTGCTGTGATATACTGACGCTAGTCGCGCTGTCGGCTGTGGCATGAGTCAGGTGTATGACGGCTCGTCTCTGCTGTGATATATTGGCCGTGCTGCCGTCTGTCGGCTGTGGCATGAGACGGGTGTGTGACGGCTCATCTCTGCTGTGATATATTGGCCGTGCTGTCGTCTGTCGGCTGTGGCATGAGTCGAGTGTGTGACGGCTCATCTCTGCTGTGATATATTGGCCGTGCTGCCGTCTGTCGGCTGTGGCATGAGTCGGGTGTGTGACGGCTCGTCTCTGCTGTGATATACTGACCCTAGTCACGCTGTCGGCTGTGGCATGAGTCAGGTGTATGACGGCTCGTCTCTGCTGTGATATATTGGCCGTGCTGCCGTCTGTCGGCTGTGGCAGGAGTCGGGTGTATGACGGCTCGTCTCTGCTGTGATATACTGACGCTAGTCGCGCTGTCGGCTGTGGCAGGAGTCGGGTGTGTGACGGCTCGTCTCTGCTGTGATATATTGGCCGTGATGCCGTCTGTCGGCTGTGACAGGAGTCGGGAGTGTGACGGCTCGTCTCTGCTGTGATATACTGACGCTAGTCGCGCTGTCGGCTGTGGCATGAGTCAGGTGTATGACGGCTCGTCTCTGCTGTGATATATTGGCCGTGCTGCCGTCTGTCGGCTGTGGCATGAGACGGGTGTGTGACGGCTCATCTCTGCTGTGATATATTGGCCGTGCTGTCGTCTGTCGGCTGTGGCATGAGTCGAGTGTGTGACGGCTCATCTCTGCTGTGATATATTGGCCGTGCTGCCGTCTGTCGGCTGTGGCATGAGTCGGGTGTGTGACGGCTCGTCTCTGCTGTGATATACTGGCCGTGCTGCCGTCTGTCGGCTGTCTGACGCCGTGATTGATGTGATCGCTCGCTCACTTCGTGCCACAATAGAAGCGGCGGACAGACACTATATGATGGGCTGATTAATGCACGGACGCCGTGGCGAGGAACTAAGGGTTATGCTGCTATGATTAATGCATTTACATCGTGTCTCGGAACAATCTGTTCAGGCTTACTTAAATCATTCCATGATGTATGTATGCGCACATGACCGAGAGAGATAAAAACGGTGAGTTGGTGTTCAGTAGAGCGATATTGTAAGCTTCATCGATATTATCACAACTCATAGAATAGACACGACCTGACGAAGATGAGTGAAAACTAAGTGCGATAAGTTGAGATGTAATTCCTTGGAAGATCCGAGCATAAATATATGTGGAATGCTATGAGATTGAGATATATTGCTCCTTTTTACGAACAAATGTAGTCATGAAAAACAAACAAAAAATATCGAAACTCCCCAATCAGCGAATTTCTGAATCGAATGTAGGCAGGCATCCACTCTCCCTCGTCAATATTCACGTTTCGCGGTCATGGGAGTCCCGTTTCCGCGAGACCCTCGCGGTGGCGGGAATCAGTCGCGCCTGAGAAGTCGGGTCGCGGCTGCCGTGCCACGCACGACTGGCGATCTGGAACGGTTCGATGCTCACACCGGCGGCTGTCTCAAAGGTGTGATGAGGGAACCTGCCTCTGTCTTCACCTGATGAGGGAACCCGCCTCTGTCTTCACCTGATGGGCGGAGACAGAGCTATTGAGATGTAAAGCAGCAGCTATCGAGGAATGATGACACACGGGAAGTGCCACGTCATGTCTCGAGCCTTTGTTCATCCCGAAAACAGACGTTTGGTGCGGGATGTGGAAGCGACGTGTTGGTATCATCCCTTTCCCTCATGAAGGAGCAAAGTCCTTACCGTATTCATAACTTACATTATCGTAATATATACAGCACTCCAAGATATTACACGCATATGCTGGTCAGTTTTCAGTATTTTGTATTATGTATGGTATTCCATTACGCTGGATGATGCCGTTCTTCCTCTATGCATGCCAGTAGTTTTTCCGCTCAGCCGTTTTTCAACACATGAAAGAAGGACGCGTTCAACAAAAACAACTCGTGCGGTCATGTCAAGGTCCCGGTGTGGTTTCACGCGCCATTGACCAATTGCTGACCGGTTCTCGAAGCGGCACAGTTTGTGATTGCTGAACACCACGCACCGAGCTATCGGCAGGAGGCGTCCTGTCCCCACATTTCACGCGTGGGCGGCTCTTTTCCAGCCGCCATGGTCATGCATGACCATTGGTCAAGAGCTTGCGTGTGTAATTATTTACCACAAGCTAGTTGAATTTGTTTACTGGAGCGCAAGGTCGGAACCATTATCTGCATTCGACCAATACCTAGCCAATGTCTTTGGTTTTTGTAATTGACGAGGTCAATTCTATCAGTGGCTGCAAGCTTTCCGGGAATTTTCCAGGCACAACTGTCCTCAACTGATTTAAAGAGTACTTTAATGTGTGGCTATGACAAATTATAAGCGGTAACAAATCGTTCAAAAATCTGTCCATGTGAAGAAGAAAAACATTTGAGGGATGGGATCAATGCAAAACCAAAGTGCAGTGAAAACTTCAGGGTGCAGGGTCCGAAATCAGCTGTTGCAGTCATCTGTTGCAGAGTCCGAAGAAACGAGAAAAACACAAATAAATGAGAACATAATCAGAATAAGGGGTGCATGACAAAAAGGCAAAAAGCAACAACTTAATGTTCAATGTTTTGAAATCTATGACATGCAAATGAAGGAAATATGCCAACATACAATATTTGTACAACGGCAGGTGTCGGTCGAATAAATGATGCGACGTCACATTTGTTCATTGCTCCAACTCCCTGGACTCCGAAGGACTGATGTGACGTCATATTTGTTCCATTCTAGGGTTCCAAACTCTCGAAATCACTAATGCTCTGATACATTTGATCCAGGGATCCGACTCCAGGGATCCGACTAAAAATATGTGATGTGACCACACTTTTGCCCAAGGGCGACTCTTGAAATGACGGACGTGATGTTTAGTTTGTTGCAGGACTCCGACTCTCCAAACGAATGACGCGATGTTTCATCTGTTACAGGGCTCCGACTCTCCAAATGACTGACGTGATGTTTCATTTGTTGCAGGGCTGCGACTTTCCAAATGACTGACGCGATGTTTCATTTGTTGCAGAGATCCGACTCTCCAAATGACTGACGTGATGTTTAATCTGTTGCAGGACTCCGACTCTCCAAATGACTGACGTGATGTTTAATCTGTTGCAGGACTCCGACTCTCCAAATGACTGACGTGATGTTTCATCTGTTGCAGGGCTCCGACTCTCCAAATGACTGACGTGATGTTTCATCTGTTGCAGGACTCCGACTCTCCAAATGACTGACGTGATGTTTAATCTGTTGCAGGACTCCAACTCTCCAAATAACTGACGTGATGTTTCATCTGTTGCAGGGCTCCGACTCTCCAAATGACTGACGTGATGTTTCATCTGTTGCAGGGCTCCGACTCTCCAAATGATTGACGTGATGTTTAATCTGTTGCAGGACTCCGACTCTCCAAATGACTGACGTGATGTTTCATCTGTTGCAGGACTCCGACTCTCCAAATGACTGACGTGACGTTTCATCTGTTGCAGGACTCCGACTCTCCAAATGACTGACGTGATGTTTCATCTGTTGCAGGACTCCGACTCTCTGCTGGTGACGCTGTATATTGAGGACGTCAATGATCACCCGCCGGTGTTCGTCGGCGCCCCGTACCAGGTCACCGTGGACGAGCTTACCCCACCAGGTCAGAGGTCATAGTCGAGTCAGGTTAGAGCCAGAGGTCAGCGTGGGGTCAGGCCAATATGTTTCGGAGTGAAGTTACATCCTTGCGCATCACGCATCTTTGTAGTGGGAACCACCTGACCTCATTTAACCCGCGCGGCGCTGGGGTCTCCCCGAACGCGCGGCGCTGGGGGGGTAAATTTTACCCCCCCCTCGTATCTTCCGAACCAATAACCGCAGCGAGACGCGCAATGCGGCGATCGCAAGCTCTCAACGAGAAGAATCGAATGCATACTCGAAATTCTTAAAATAAGGTCACATGTCAGGTCACGGTCAGGTAAAATGTCAAAATGTAAGTATTTGAGTTTTTGGGCTATACTTTCCATCCAAAGCCTTATATTGCAACTATTATCTCACAAAGTGTTCCAGAATGTATAATGCATTTCCCGCATAAGTAAAAGTGAAATTGTAAGCAAAGGTCAAGGTCAAGGTCAGGTCACAAAAGGTCACAGGTCTACGAAAGCCATGCGACACATGTTGTATGGTTTATTTTACACGTATAATTCGATAGAAACAGCCATTTTCACAGCCTGACCCCATATAATGGCCCTCAGGTCAAGGTCAGGTCACAATAAGGACAAAATTTTAATTTTAAAAATATAAATAACCATTGCATGTTTCTAGACTAGTTTTGTCTTAAAAATACAGTGGTGGCATTTATTTGTCTGTATCTTGTCAGTAAAAGCCAGAAAACGCAATTAAAAAAATGACATGAGTTACTTATACTTAGAGAGCTATAAGTCAGTCAAAAATAAATATATTGCTTTCAAATTTGGTTTGAGCATCGTTGATACTCGGTTCTCTAATATATCTTCCGTTTTTTTAATCTTCAAAAAAGACTTTTGTGGAAATTCTTCCCAAATTTTTCTTCTTCATTTTTTCGGGTCAAAAACCAAAAAATGTGAAAATCCGAGATGGCCATTTTAAAGACTATGTTACTTCCTTTCTTTTGACGCCTTTTATTTGCGATTTGCATTAACACGCTATTTTCTACGATTTTGTCAAACATTTAACATTTTTCACCAAAAATGACATGACATGACGTCACTAAAACGTCATTATCTGCAAAAAAATCACGAATTAAAAAAAAAAATGGCAGAAGATGTAGAATTGATGCACCATGAGCTACCGTAAGTTTCACTTTGATATCTGTCATAGTTGTCAAGTTATTGAGAAAATACGGGAGGGGGGGGGGGGGGGGGGGTAAAATTTACCCCCCCCCCTAGCGCCGCGCGGGTTAAGTGAAGTTAATGTCAAGCTCATGTCAAGGTCAGGCCACATAAGGACATAATTTGAAATAGATAAATCTAAATAAAACGGCATGTTTCTGGACAAGTTGTGCCTCACAAATGCAGGGGTGATTGTTTATTTTTTCGTAGCTGGTAGTTAAAAACCGAAAAACCAAACTAAACCAAACATACGTCATGAGTTACTCATGCTTTAGAAGCCATAAGTCAGTCAAAAAGGATGATATTATTTTGAAATTCGGTTTGGAAATTGCCCATGTGTGGTTTGCTAATATATGTTCCTTTTTTAATATCTTCGAAAATGTTGATTTTACAGGGATTTTTTTCTTCTCCCGAACAAAGTCGTTTTTGTATTCTTTCGGGTCAAAAATGGATTTTTTTTCTCTTCAGACATCCGAGATAACTATTTTGTAGCCCTTGACATTTGCTATCTTTTGACGTTTTGATTGCATTTTTCTCAAAATATGGACTTTGTACGGTCTGTTAAAGTTTATTTGATTTTTTTCCCCTTCAAGCTCGTGTGTAGTGACGTCACTAAATTTGTTATATCTAAAAATAAGTTAGAATACATTTCTTTCCTTTTTAAAAGAAGACGTACAATTGATATGGGAGAAGGTACCCCAATTTTCACGCTGATTGCGCTATTGGTTTTTGAGCTATTGCGAAAGTTCGTCACTTTCGCTCTTTCGAAAGCTCATTTTTCGCCCCCCCCCCAGCCAGTGGCGGGTTAAGTTTGATTTTCCGTACTATGACGCGACGCGTCATAACTTCTTAACTTCGACGCGCCCTAAGACTCCAATAAGCAAACAACGAAGTTGTTAACTATGCATTCGAATTGAAATTAAGATTTTTTTTTTTAACTTTAACGTGAGCCAAACACAAAACACAGGTTTACATACCGTGATAAGTTTTCCTTTCATCACATGCATCTTTTGATGAGATAATTTTCGAATCACTTAACATTCATGAAAAGCTGATGATTGACGTGTTTCTCCACATGCTAGGGATGGTCATATTCGACGAAATCATGACCAAAGACCGGGACAAGGCGAATACGGCCAACAGCGACATCTACTATTGGATATCGCGTGGCAACGAGAACCTGAAGTTCAGCTTGACGTCGCTGCCGAACAATGGCGCTGCTGTCGTGCTGGAAAAGCCGCTCGATTTCGAGAGTGGCGACCGGGAACTCAACCTGACCATAACAGCATCGGTAAGCTTATACCATTATAATGGAGTGTCAATGCCTGAGCAGCAAGTGCCTTTCACACCCCCCCCCCCCCTTTCTACCTTAATACCCGATAAAACTAATCATTTAAGGACTCTTTTACATATTTATAGCATTACCATACCATAAGCAATAAACATAGCTTCTGGCACATGACTTTATTATAATGGTGCGCAGTATTTAATCAAATCAACGAACGTTCCACAATGTGACCTTCATGACGTAATACCCTTGATGACGTCATCTCCTGTCTGTTCCGCAGGACCGGGGAGCTCCGGCCCGGCTGAGTCGAGCCCAGCTGACCGTGTCCGTCCGGGACGGTGACGACCTGCCTCCCGTCTTCACCGCTGCCATCTACCGGGCCAGCGTCACGGAGTACCCGGGACCTCAGGTCAGTTCACAGAGTACCAGGGACCTCAGGTCAGTTCACAGAGTACCCGGGACCTCAGGTCAGTTCACATTGCTGCAGCACCTACAGAGTTCCCGGGACCTCAGGTCAGTTCACATTGCTGGCACCTACAGAGTACCCGTGACCTCAGGTCAGTTCACATTGCTGGCACCTACAGAGTACCCGGGACCTCAGGTCAGTTCACATTGCTGGCACCTACAGAGTACCCGGGACCTCAGGTCAGTTCACATTGCTGGCGTCACGGAGTATCCGGAACCTCAGGTCAGTTCACATTGCTGCAGCACCTACATAGTACCCGGGACCTCAGGTCAATTCACATTGCTGGCGCCTACCAAGTGCCAGCTGGACCTCAAGTAGGATAGATATCACTGCAACCGATACTTCTACTTGTATCGGTTGCTCTTGTTTGCTTTTGCTTAGAAGTGTTACACCCCTTTGTCTGGTTGGTTATCCGGGGTTACGTCTCTCCACCACGACTCGGTACGGCTCTCACCGCGCCCTGATCTCAGGTGGGCTTTGACGGCCACTGCCGCCGGCTACGGGCCACCTAGTCAGGGGCAAAGTGGCAGGATCCATTAAGGACCGAACCCAACACCTTGCTGGGTAACAGATAGAGGCGCGAAGCGTACCATTGGGAGAAGGAAAGTCATTTACCGACAATGATAACCCTCTCACATTTTGGCATAACAAGAGGAGGAACCCTTCGTGTCTACTACGGTAAGCGCCAAGGGCCTTCCGAAAGTTGGAGGGGGGGGGGGGGGGCGGAGGCATTCTGAAGTTGATTCTTTCCATGCAATGCCCATAGGCGTAATGTTCAAATCCGGAAATGTGTGTGTGTGTGTGGGGGGGGGGGGGGGGGGGGGGGGGGAGGAGGGGGGGGGGGGGGGGGGGGGCACGTTCCCCCGTCCCCACCTTTGGCGGAGCCCCTGGTAAGCGTTTCATAAGTACGTAAGTTACGGAAACATAATGCGATCCTGTGTTTCAGATGCGGTCGCTGCAGCTGCTGCTGCGGACGGAGCCGGCCATCCTGGCCTATGACGGTGATCTGGCAATCGACCAGCCGCTCTCCTACGGGATCCAATCTGGCAACAGCGGGCAACACTTCAGTCTAGATAGGGGCACCGGAGCGCTGACGCTCATCAAGACGTTCGACCGCGAACAGATGGATGACGTGAGTGATGAACAGACGTTCGACCGCGAACAGATGGATGACGTGAGTGATGCTGGTCGTCTCTCTTCATCAATTTGTGTTCGAAATACAAGCGGAAAATACATTTGTTTTGTCTGTCCGTGACATGTTCAATCCATGGGCGGGTTGTTTGTTCCTCACAGACAGAAAATTGTGTAAAGTAATATGCAAACTGCAACTAATGACGAGGGAAATGGTGAGAACAATGTACACTGTTTTCAATTTTACTCACTAAATCCCCCGACATATTTTTGTTTTTTCTATTTGTATGTACAGTTCACGAACCAGCTTAAGTTTGACAAATTCACGTATGTATATCACGTCATATAATACACCAGAATCGATTAACAGACATCAACGAGCTCTAACGCCCTCGCCCTCTCTACGTCACCACTAAGACGAGGTGACCCTGGCGTCAGCCCCTCCCTGCCTCTCCCCAGGACGAGGTGACCCTGGCGTCAGCCCCTCCCTGCCTCTCCCCAGGACGAGGTGACCCTGACATTTGCCCCTCCCTGTCTCTACCCAGGAGGGGCAAATGGGAGGTGACCCTGACATTTGCCCCTCCCTGCCTCTCCCCAGGACGAGGTGACCCTGGCGTCAGCCCCTCCCTGCCTCTCCCCAGGACGAGGTGACCCTGACATTTGTCCCTCCCTGTCTCTCCCCAGGAGGAGGTGACCCTGACATTTGCCCTCCCTGTCTCTCCCCAGGACGAGGTGACCCTGACATTTGCCCCTCCCTGCCTCTCCCTAGGACGAGGTGACCCTAACATTTTCCCCTCCCTGCCTCTCCCCAGGACGAGGTGACCCTGACGTCAGCCCCTCCCTGTCTCTCCCTAGGACGAGGTGACCCTGACGTCAGCCCCTCCCTGTCTCTCCCTAGGACGAGGTGACCCTGACATTTGCCCCTCCCTGCCTCTCCCTTGGACGAGGTGACCCTGACATTTGCCCCTCCCTGTCTCTCCCTAGGACGAGGTGACCATGACGTCAGCCCCTCCCTGTCTCTCCCTAGGACGAGGTGACCCTGACATTTGCCCCTCCCTGCCTCTCCCTAGGACGAGGTGACGCTGACATTTTCCCCTCCCTGCCTCTCCCCAGGACGAGGTGACCCTGACATTTGCCCCTCCCTGTCTCTCCCTAGGACGAGGTGACCCTGCCATTTGCCCCTCCCTGTCTCTCCCTAGGACGAGGTGACCCTGACATTTGCCCCTCCCTGCATCTCCCCAGGACGAGGTGACGCTGACATTTGCCCCTCCTCAGGACGAGGTGACGCTGACAATAGAGGCGTGGCAGACTGACGACAGGTCAAGGTCAGCGCGCGCCGCGGTCAAGGTCAAGATCACGGATCTGAACGACAACCGGCCCGACTTCGTGGTGGACCGGTACAACATCAGCATCATTGAGAACCTGCTGCACGGCTTCAGTATCGTCCAGGTGCACGCCACCGACGCCGACAAGGTGAGACAATAAGGTGTGCCTTCCTTCGCCGTATTCACTTTGGCAGTGGAAAAAGTGTGTAGTGAATGTACTGTAAACACCAACATGGCGAGGAGGGGTGCTATTTATTGATGTGGCCTTCTCTTTCCTGCATATACGGAGATATATACAAGTATGCTCATGTGGCTTCTCATCGCTTCCCTCAATGTAGAAAGTCAGGTGGATACAGATAATGACAAGTAAGGTGAAAAGCGGCACAGAATATGAACACAGAAAAAGCGGGAGTTCCACATCGCTAACTTTCAAAGCCGATCGGTCAGACATCATGGTTTTGCGTCCTCCTCCTATATTTTTTTTTGCATCCATCTAATTTAAATACGGCGTAATATAGGTTGTTAGTTTTTCTCGTCTTTTCTCATCATTTTTCATTTTTGGTAATATGAGCACGAGCATATGAGCATTTCTGTCATCTTATTAGCATCATAATACTCATAACAGGCACCTATACAATATTACTATTTACTTCATTGCATTAATTTCGTAGCTTTTATTCCCATGTAATAACACGATTGAAGACACGATCCAATGGACGTTAATTAACTAAATGGATTCCCGTGGACCAAGCTGGCAATCCTGAAGCAAGAAAACAACGATATTTATGAATGCATACATAATAAAAACAAAATATATGGGTAGTCAAGAGTGTTAACTTTATAGGAAACTTCAAATGTTAATGCTTGCGAGCAGGCAGCAGCTTTGTGTAGCAACCACAACACTGCATACACCAAAACAAGTATAGCTTTCTATTAACAAATATCAAACTCGCTCCACGCTCACAGCACACTCTCCCCCGGGCGAGAACGCTAACTTCACGTACAACCTGGACCACCCGTCCGGCCCGTTTGGCCTTGATTCTGAACCACACTCCTCCCCAGGGCGAGAACGCCAACTTCACGTACAACCTGGACGACCCGTCTGGCGCGTTTGGCCTTGACCCGGTCACCGGGTGGCTAACGGTGGCAGACCAGACGAAGCTGGACCGCGAGACGCAGCTCCAGCTGAAGATCGAGATCTACGCTGACGAACTGATGCCGAACGTGTTAGATAAACGGTGAGGATAATTTTGTTGTTGTGATGTTAAAGTAATTAATTTGAAATGAGAAATCAAAGTTTCATTGTGGAATAAAAAACAAAAAATCCAACCATGGTTTATAGGTTTAAATAAGTTTGTTTTCGTACAAAAGAAATGTCTAGAAGAAGAAAAAAATGCCCGAAGTATGAATTCAATAATAACCATGGTTTACAATAATCCAATGGAATTGACGGTTTTCAGGAGACAAAGCAGATCGGTGACAAACGTCATGATTAACCTGCTGGACTCGAACGACAACAACCCACAGTTCCAGCCCGCGAACACGTATCAGCTTATAGTGGATGGAAACAGCTCGGTGGGAGCCGTGATAGGGACGGTGAGTGACGCCGCCTGCCTTCATCGCCGTCTTGGTGTCCGTAAGTCACCAATAAGAAGTTCATTTTGTTTTTAATTTGCATATGTAACTGAAGTGCAAGTTGAGTGTAGCAATGCACATAATGCAAGGTGTGTATGGCCACACGCGTCTCAGTAAGAGCCAGACAGTATTTGGCCAATGGCCATGTCAGTGTTTCATATTCGAAAACAAATGGCTAAACTGACCACTAAATACAAACTGAGATGACTGAATGCGATACACAACCCCAACTGAAGCTACGGATAAAGTTCACTTAGGATTTCGTTTAGGATTATAATTGTCGACGTCAGTAGGAAAATACGTCAGGGTCGTATTTATTCGTGAAGTCGTCTTAATTCACATCCCGTCTCCATCAGGTTCGTGCCACCGACCCTGACGAGGGCGCTAACGGCCGCGTAAGGTTCTCATTTGAGAACAGTACGCTGACGGGCGGCGAGGCTGCGTTCTCAGTCTCCTCTGAAGGCGGGGAGCTGCTGCAGAGGCGGCCCCTGCCGGCGGGGTCGTACGTGCTGTTCGTCAGGGCGGAGGACTCGCCGGAGAGCGCGGGTCAGACTCGCAGCGCGCTGGCAGTGGTGACCGTGCTGGTTCGGTCCAGGAACGTCAGGCCACCCAGGTTAGTTGGAGAAGCAGGGTCAGACGCGGAGGGAGGGAATGGACCATTCTGGGAGATTTGGAACAAAAACAAAACAAGAATGTATACAATGTAATCATATGTGATCATGTTCATTGCCAAACGCACACGTTTCAGAAAAACAAATGCTTTCAGCTTCTTATAATTTTGTCATCACGCATGTCGTCATGTTTATTTCCAAACGCACACGTTTCAGAAAAACAAATGTTTTCGGCATAGGCGTAACCACCTTCTGAAAGTAGGTGGGGACGGAGGCACGTTGAAGTCGATTATTTCCATGCAACGCCCATAGGCGTAATGTTAAAATCCGAAAATGTTACTGGGGACTGATCCCCAGTGACCCCAGTGGTGGTTACGCGCCTGGCTTTCAGCTTCTTATAATTTTGTCATCACGCCTTTTCAACCTGAGGTAGGTCACTAGGTATGGTACAAGTTGAAGCATACCATGTATTATTTTCATGGCATACTTCAATATTCAATATGGCAAATATATCCATTGTATATGTGTTATATGCATGTATGTATGTGTCTATGTCATATTCAGGTGACCCCACATTCGCCACGCGCACTGTTACGTCTTTTTTTCCACAGAGTGCCTATCGGACAGCGTCTCTGGGTGGGGAAGGACGTGCTCCGGGGGTCACGTGTAGGTCAGCTGATTTTTACCCACTGTCACGTCTTTTCAGAGTGCCTGGGGGACAGCGTCTCTGGGTGGGGAAGGACGTGCTCCGGGGGTCACGTGTTGGTCAGCTGATAGCTGAGGATCCTGATGGAGATGACCTTACGTTTCGACTCAGAAATGTCACAGGTGAACATATCTGTCACAGGTGAACATATCTGTCACAGTTGAACATATCTGTCACAGGTGAACATATCTGACATCTGATGCATAATAGCGTTTGGTGATGTGTAATGCTTAGGTTGTAAATAGCAATCGCTGCCTTGTAGCATCATGTTTCTGTTTACTGGATAAACGGTTAATGAGATGTCACAGTTACTTTTCTTTTATGGTTGACTTAACCTTGAAAGGCGGAGTATTTTTTAAGGCGATGCATTACAAACAAATAACCTTGTGCATTGTTGTTTAATGCGAAGTTATAAGTGTGTTACACACATGTAATATTATTTGGATGTATGTCTATTGTACCTACCTTACAATCACTTTCGCAGTATATGGCATTCGTCCATCGGTATCATGTTTCCACTTCTTATTGTGCCTTTTTGTACAACTTAATTCACACTTGATAACACTTTTAATTCCTTCATTTCAGAGCTGTTCGAGGTGGAAGAAGACACAGGAGTTATACGGGCCTTTTCATCATTGAGTGAGACAGATCAAACAAAATACAGCCTGGGTATAGACGTCACGGACGGAACGCACTTAACGACATCTATGATCGACATTATCATCGTGCCCGAAAACTCCGAAGAGTCGTTTGAAAGCGCTTCATATAGTTTTAATGTTGAGGTAAGCAAAATTGAGTGCAGATGTTAATCATTTAAGTTCATGTGAACACAAATATTAGCATACTTGTTTGTTTGTTAATTGGGGTTTAACCCTATTCCATGCGGGGGGGGGGCAGATTCTGCCCCTCCCGGCGGTTTTTCACTTGCCGCTTCTAAACCGTTAGGCCTAGCGTCCTGAAACTTCGTGACATTTCACAAAATTAAATGGCACGTGTTGTGTCAAAATTTTGAAAAAATCGATCCAACAGTGGCGGTTCCAGGATCCTGTTTTTGGGAGGGTGTTACGAATGTGGTTTTGCGGCGCATACATCCTTCGTGGTTTGCCGTGCAATAAATGCGTTAGAAACAATTTCAATGCAATATGCATTATAGATACTAGGATTTTATATATTTTGGGGGCAGAGGCGCACTCATGATAAAAAATGGGAGGCGATACCCACCCTCAAATTAGGTCCAACTTCAAATTAGTAAAGGCATTTGTAGTAAAATAGTAAAAACATTTGTTGCTAGGTTCTTCCGAAACTTGAATCTGAAACGTAAACTACCTATGCTGAACAGTGACATAGTTTCGAAGACACTTCGTTCATGGAAATTGTATCATGAACATTTTATAAAGCCATACCTACTAGTCGTTATACGCAAGTTATAAGCAGCGTCATTCAATAGCATGGACATGCGATGTCACCTTGAAAGTAATTACGTTTACCTAATTATTTTCAGGAAAATCTGAGCAACATCACCATCGGTGCACTTCTAAACCGGACTGACACGACGGACGACATCCTTGAAGCTAACATTCTGAACCCGTCTCTCAAAGAAACGTTCGAAGTTACCTCAACAGGAGAGCTACGCCTTTTGAAATCGCTCGACTTCGAGGTTAGTGGCATAGTTACGCCATCGAGGTGTCATAAAAGTGCATGAATACAAAATATAATGCATGATAACCATCGTTGTATATTTTTATTTTTTATTTCGTGAATCTTCGTGACGGTACCTTTCATGATACAGTCATCTCTTCATTATAAAGCTGATACAATTAATACTCTCGCAGCGATAACGACCAGCTAAATTCCTCCTCACAGATTCCTCCTCCCTGTTCGTTCCAGGCCGACCGCCAGCTCTCCTTCACCGTGGTCCTCCAGTACCGCCGCAGGGGGCAGCGGCACGTGCGCGCCGCTGGGGTCACCGTACACGTACTCGACACTAATGACAACACGCCGCGGTTCAGTAGCCGGAGGTACAGGGGTACAGTACCAGCTGGAGCGATCCCCGGTACCCTGCTGAACTTGACACCAGAGGTCAGGGTCAGTGACCCGGACGAGGTTCGGAGTCGACTGGAGTTCCAGCTGCGAGGGTGTGGAGGAGTGTTTCATGTCAGTGCCCTGGCGTTGGTTAGCGTTGGGGAAGAAGGGTTTGATAGGGAGAAGTATGTGTGTGAGCTGGAGGTGCTGGATGAGAATGGAAAAGGAGACAATAGTTCGCTTGAAGTGAAGGTACTGGGATGGGGGTCGCCGAGGGAGAAGGAAGAAGTACCGAGACTTCCGTCGGAAAAGACTAGTGCTCTTACTGATCGTTCTACCTTTGGAGTTACGGAAAACAACAATCCCGACAAGAGCCTGGAATCCTCATCGCATTCTAGCACTCCACAACAAACGACGGAACGGGATTCACTTCAGCTGGACAACATCGTGGAGCGGCAGGACTTCCGCTCCAGAGCTCTTTCCGAGTCTTCTCAAGTCCTAACTCAGCTTCTCGGCTCTGCCTCGGAACTCAACGCCTCTTCTGTGGTGCGAGCCACAGTCCGAATCCCGTCTGGTCTCCCAGTGGGCTCCGTAATATACCAGTTTCCCACATCAATCCTTTCGCGGCTGGAAACACGAGATGGAGGAGGCTTCGATGACCTCATCGAGATGTGGCCTAAGGATGACGTCGCTAACGGTAAAGCTCCAACGTTTGCTTCAACTCGAACGACCAGCTCGGAAGAGCAGCATTTCGCAGTTCGGTTGTCTGCGGATGGAGGCGTGGTGCTCCTGACTCGGTCCCTGTCCGCACCAAACCAAGTGGTGCTGAGACTGCAGACGAGGGAGGAAGGAGAACCTAGAGACATCCTCGCCTTGCTGGTGGACATCGTTCCCGTCCCACGACCTCAACTGCGTCAGAACGAAGTTACAGTCACTCTAGACGAAGGGGAGTATACTGACAAACTAGTGGGTGTACTCCAACTAGCTGAGCCTCCACAAGAGCGGGAGAACGTCGTCTTCAGCATCGCAGACGACAACCCCTCCTACCGCGTCTCTCAGGACGGGACCGTGTTCATCTCTGGTGAGCTTGACTTCGAGCGTCGACGTCGGCTCCCTGTGACTGTGGTGGTTTGTCCTCAACTGTGCACCGATCTCGCGTCGGCGCTACCGCTGCGAGGGAGCGTTCGTGATGCATGCCGACACACCTGTGCTGAAGGCGTCGTCGCGATCAAGCTCCGTGACGTTAACGATAATGCTCCTCAGTTCCGGTTTGTGAGTGAAATAGTTACGACGAAGAGAGGGTTTCAGAATGAACCCGACCCTCCGTATGCGGTGTATATGCTTCACACTCCGGAGGTGCTAGAAAAAGACACGGTGATCGTGAACATGTCTACCTATGACGAAGATGGGGATGGTTCCGGCAATGGAGAAGTGCGATTTCAACTGATCACACCGGATGAGGATTTTACACTGGACGATGAAACTGGACAGTTGAAGACCGCACAAAGGGTCAAGTTCGCTCCTGGCGCTACCCGTCGCCTCATCGTGGCCGCCTATGACCTCGGGGAGCCCAGTTTACGAAGTATGGCTGCACTAGAGCTCACCGCTACCGGTGTGGACAGCATAGAACCCGCACGGGCCTTCGATAGACGGGTTTACGTCATAGAGGTATCAGAGAACTCTGTGGTGGTCCGTCTACCCGTGCCGTGGAAGGTGACATCATCAGCACCCCCAGCCCCGCACCGCTGGTCCGTCCGGCCGCTGGAGAGCTCAGTTGTCGGCTTCTCGGCTGATGCAGACAAGGAATTTCTAGAGCTGTCGGGAGCGATTGATTTCGAGAAGCAGCGGCAGCTGTGGCTTATTGTGACCCTAGAGTCATGGTCGGAGTCGGATTCGAGCAAAATCTCAGTGCGGGAATCTGCGTCGAGGTCAACATCAGAGTCATTATCAGAACCACGACTTGAGACAGCTGGCAGGCCAGGGTCTTCCAGGGTTGCCCCATTTCCCCTAGCCGATTCACCACCAAGTCTGGACCTGCTCCTCTACAACCAGGCGTTGCTGCGGGTGGACGTGGCGGACGTTAACGACAACGCCCCGCGATTTAACGTCTCTCGACTGTCGAGCATCGTGGGAGTGCCGTACGATGCCGGCTACGGCTTCAACGTCATGAAGCTGCAGGTCAGTCGCGACGGAATACGTGCGCGAATATGCTTGCCAGGATTTTTAAGAAAACACTCTTTGAGAAGAAGAAGAAACCTTTCATTTTTATTTATACAAATTTGCAAGGTAGAGGGCATTATTTTTTACGAAGGAATATTCTAGATTCGGTTCACAAATTACTATTTGGCTATGGCTTATGGTCAAGATGAACTGAAATTAATTGTTTTTTATTGAGTAAAACTTGTCTAGATGTTAATGTGATCAGCAGATATGACGAGTGGATACGCATAGCGATTTGCATGTGACAAATGCATTGCAAAGTAGGACATTTCTATTCAATTTAATTTCACCGCAGCTCCGCAACTTAAATAATTATCCTTTCTTGCTAATCACGTAAGAAAGCAACCAAAATATCTTAACAGATCGGTGCGTTTCCAGGCGACCGACAAAGATCAGGGCGACAATATTACTTACTTCCTGAACTCTACTGACGGAGCCGTACGGACCACGTTCAGCGTTGGACCCAGCTCTGGACAGGTGAGACACCGAATTTCTGGTCCCCCCTCTACAGTCTACACTCTCCGCGGTCCTAAGTCTTACATCAGTGTAAGACTTAGGACTGTAGCCTAGGCTGATATGCCGCTGTCGATGCCAGTGCAGCGACGCCTGCCCTTACCTTGAGCTGAATCCAGCCCTGGGCCTCATGAAGCCGCTGGCCTCGCTCCCAACACCAGACACCGCCTCACCACACCACGTCCGTGCTCACTTCTCCCACCAGGCACCGCCTCATCACACCACGTCCGTGCTCACTTCTCCCACCAGGCACCGCCTCATCACACCACGTCCGTGCTCACTTCTCCCACCAGGCACCGCCTCACCACACCACGTCCGTGCTCACTTCTCCCACCAGGCACCGCCTCATCACACCACGTCCGTGCTCACTTCTCCCACCAGCCACCGCCTCATCACATCACGTCCGTGCTCACTTCTCCCACCAGCCACCGCCTCATCACATCACGTCCGTGCTCACTTCTCCCACCAGCCACCGCCTCATCACACCACGTCCGTGCTCACTTCTCCCACCAGCCACCGCCTCATCACACCACACAAGTGCTCACTTCTCCCACCAGGCAGCGCCTCACCACACCGCACAAGTGCTCACTCCCCGCTCTCTACTATACGAATTCCTCACTGCCCACACCAGACACCGTCTCAACACACGGCGTCCATGCTCACTCCCAGCTGCTCACGACGCGACTGCTACGCTGCCCTCCACCCTGGCACGCTGACCCGGCCATCACCCGCAGCGACCCTGCGACCCGAGGGGTCAGGTCAGGTCAGACACGATACACACATGTTGCATTATCCGTTTATGAAGCAAAGTTCGTAAAAACTACATGTGCTGATAGGCAGATTAGGACAGGTGGCTACAGGGGCAGATCTAGCGGTGTTTTGTGTGTGTGTGTGTGGGGGGGGGGGGGGGGGGGAGGGGTGGCAAATCCAGTGGTGTATTTCCAAAAAGTTGTTGAGTGGGGGGGGGGGGGAGCAGGCCGTCAGCCGTCAGCGAGAAAGTTGTTGACGGGGGGGGGGGGGGGGGGGGGGGGGGGGGGTAGGCAGGGGCGTCGCCGATAATTTTTGAGTGGGGGTTAGGGGTTGGCAAATGACGAAAAAATATACCCCCATTTTTATTCGTTTATTTAAGCCTCTGCAACATTTTTAAGGTGGTTTTCATTTTCTAGTAGGTACTTGTTATTTAGCGCTGACGAGCGGCGCGTAATTTTACAGGTTTGCCTGATAAAAGTCGTAAATATGGGCGGTGGGCCTTGTAGAGGATAAGAAGCTAAAAATGCTATTAATTAAATTCACCGTTACAACGAACCGAAGACGATGACGATGGCTTCGTTATGACGATGGCCGCCGATGTGACGCCGCGAAGCGGCGTGAAAATGTTAATTTCAGGTCGTGATTGGAACCAGACCGTGAGTGAAGCCAACCCTCAGATAACCCCTATCCCTGGTTGCACATCACGGTATAATGAAACATATTGAAATTAAGGTAGTGTTTCATATACATATTACTCGGATAGTAAATCACGATGACCGGTGGCAGTCAGCGCTCAATAGTACATATGATAATAATAACGGTATACATATGTACCGAACTGTAACAAACAACTGGTAACAGTGCAAATGGTTTTAAAGCAGCAAGAGGCAGAACGACTTTTCCGCGCATAAATGATCCCATCTGGAGGAGCCTGGGGAGAGATGGCTTGGGCAGATGGTCCTGGCCCGGTCCCACTATTAACTATTCAGTCCAGCAAGTTGGGCACCGCTGGAGCAGCTTCCGGGTGCCGATGTCCGCGTATTTGCGTTCGCGTCGCCTTTTTTCGGAACTCGGCAGACTAGCTAAACATGTAGCCCGCTTGAAAGTTAATATTGTATGAAGGGAGTGGGCCCTGGGGCTAGCAATTAGGTACCGCCAAAAAGAGTCTCTGCCAGACACTTAATTCATTAATTTTCCCATTATCCAAATTTGTATAGGAAATTACGAATTTTGTGTCATGCCACGAAGCGGCGCGATATTTTCAAGTTTTTCACTGGGGATAGCTGGATGTTGACTGCTGCAAAGCCAATTTTTACAACTGTACGTCCGACTGTTTGGGGGAGGGGGCAAATCATAGTTTCAGGACCTGGGGGGGGGGGGGGGGGGCATGACCCCTTGCCCTCCCCCCCGAATCCGCCCCTGGGTGGCCACAAGTGAAGGAAGGGTAGCATTTGAGAGGTATCATGTGACTGCAATACCATCACATCACATGTGAGAGCTGATATGATGAGATGATGACATACATGTGACGTGTGTCTGTCAGGTTCGTCTGCTGCGGCGGGCGGACAGCTTGCCCCAGCGGTGCGTGTCACGTGCGACACATAATACAATGACATGTGACGTGTGCCTGTCAGGTTCGTCTGCTGCGGCGGGCGGACAGCTCGGCCCAGCGGCTCCACCGGCTGCAGATGATCGCCAGAGATGACGCCAACCACACCGACACCGCCGACGTGCTGGTTAGTAAATCAGTGTGAGCGGTAGTGGTGGCCGACGTGCTGGTTAGTAAATCAGTGTGAGCGGTAGTGGTGGCCGACGTGGTGGTTAGTAAATCAGTGTGAGCGGTAGTGGTGGCCGACGTGGTGGTTAGTAAATCAGTGTGGGCGGTAGTGGTGGCCGACGTGCTGGTTAGTAAATCAGTGTGAGCGGTAGTGGTGGCCGACGTGGTGGTTAGTAAATCAGTGTGGGCGGTAGTGGTGGCCGACGTGCTGGTTAGTAAATCAGTGTGGGCGGTAGTGGTGGCCGACGTGCTGGTTAGTAAATCAGTGTGGGCGGTAGTGGTGGCCGACGTGCTGGTTAGTAAATCAGTGTGGGCGGTAGTGGTGGCCGACGTGCTGGTTAGTAAATCAGTGTGGGCGGTAGTGGTGGCCGACGTGCTGGTTAGTAAATCAGTGTGAGCGGTAGTGGTGGCCGACGTGGTGGTTAGTAAATCAGTGTGGGCGGTAGTGGTGGCCGACGTGCTGGTTAGTAAATCAGTGTGAGCGGTAGTGGTGGCCGACGTGGTGGTTAGTAAATCAGTGTGAGCGGTAGTGGTGGCCGACGTGGTGGTTAGTAAATCAGTGTGAGCGGTAGTGGTGGCCGACGTGCTAAATTCAGTGTGAGCGGTAGTGGTGGCCGAGGCCGACGTGGTGGTTAGTAAATCAGTGTGAGCGGTAGTGGTGGCCGACGTGGTGGTTAGTAAATCAGTGTGAGCGGTAGTGGTGGCCGACGTGGTGGTTAGTAAATCAGTGTGAGCGGTAGTGGTGGCCGACGTGGTGGTTAGTAAATCAGCATGAGCGGTAGTGGTGGCGGACGTGGTGGTTGGTGGACACTGGGTAGTTGCCGAACAGATGTGTGCCAAGATGTTGGAGCTTTGAGGCTGCCGGCAATTCGCCGCACTGTTTGCCCCAGGAATTTTCCGGAGAATAATGCCTTAGGTTTGCTTGCATTCGGAACGGGGCGTGGTTACTAAATGATAATTGTGGCAACTGCTAACTTGATGTGAAAGGGGTAATGCTTAAATCAATATATGCACTTCGCCGCTTTTACGCATGCAATCATGTTGTCCGTAATTCGTTGCGGGTTATTAATTCGACCATCCTGACGCCGTAAATGCAACCGTGCCGTTGCATTTACGGCGTCTATTGTTGTCGAAGAATTGCTCCAGCGTGTACGTTTCAGGTTACACATCGAGCCTAATGTGACCAATAGTTTATTCTGTACCACATGTTCTGATGTCAGCTGAATTTTGGTGTTTGCCCGGCAGATTTACCTGCTGGACTCGCGGGATATGCTGGTGGCGAAGCTGAACCGAACCGCCGCTCACGTGCGACACCACAAACACGACATAGCCAGGTGGGTCAGGTGGTACCGTCGTCGGGAATCACCGGACAAATAATGCGAATCTGTGATCATTGTCGCGTTATATTGGTGCGTCTCAGATACATACTATTCAGCTGTTGATGCAAAACAATCCGAGTGTTTGTAAAACACATACAATCTGGAATTTTCTGAAGCGTTTGAAGATCTGAACTTGGTGAATATGCGATATTTCGGAACACTTCACGACATATCTCAGTTGATTACGAATGTATGACGCAAAAAGTTGATGTATTTGTAACTGCTGTGTTTGCATCTGATCTATTCTGTATGTATGTATGTATGTATGTATGTATGTATGTATGTATGTATGTATGTATGTACGTATGTATGTATGTATGTATGTATGTATGTATGTATGTATGTATGTATGTATGTATGTATGTATGTATGTATGTATGTATGTATGTATGTATGTATGTATGTATGTATGTATGTATATGTATGTATGTATGTAGGTATGTAGGTATGTATGTATGTATGTATGTATGTATGTATGTATGTATGTATGTATGTATGTATGTATGTATGTATGTATGTATGTATGTATGTATGTATGTATGTATGTATGTATGTATGTATGTATGTATGTATGTATGTATGTATGTATGTATGTATGTATGTATGTATGTATGTATGCATGCATGCATGCATGCATGCGCGTGCGTGCGTGCGTGCGTGCGTGCGTGCGTGCGTGCGTGCGTGCGTGCGTGCGTGCGTGCGTGCGTGCGTGCGTGCGTGCGTGCGTGCGTGCGTGCGTGCGTGCGTGCGTGCGTGCGTGCGTGCGTGCGTGCGTGCGTGCGTGCGTGCGTGCGTGCGTGCGTGCGTGCGTGCGTGCGTGCGTGCGTATGTATGTATGTATGTATGTATGTATGTATGTATGTATGTATGTATGTATGTATGTATGTATGTATGTATGTATGTATGTATGTATGTATGTATGTATGTATGTATGTATGTATGTATAGCTCCAGTCTGAGTGAGTCGGACAATATGCAAATCTTATTGTCTGTCTATATCTTGTTGTATCTATATCTCTATGTGTATCTAAAGTATCTGTATCTCCGCAGGGGCCTGAGTGAGCTGGCATCTGCCGAAGTGCGCATCCTGCGCGTCTCACCCCACTCAGATGGACAGCTGGTGGACGATACACACTCCGATGTCTGGCTGTACGCACTCGAGCCGACCACCAGCACCCTGCTGAGCAGCCAGCAGCTGATGGCGTGAGTTTGAAAATGCACAATATGAGTTATGAAGACAATAGAAAAGGGAGGATTTTCCCAAATATTACAAATAATTAAGTATGTAGTTGATATTAAAGGGAATAGGTCACCATGAAAGTTGTCTTGAAATTTTGCTATACGGGGTATTTCGAGCTGAAAAAAACGAATACGGCATTTGATTGAAGTTGGACGATATATGGATATCCGTCGAAAAATGAGCATGTTTCTCTTTTCTCCTTTATGGCCATAACAAACTTGGTGACAATTATGACGTCATGCATATGGTAGCTTGGATATGGAAACTCTTGCACACAATAACGACGGACTTTAGGCATATATACGCAGGCTGCTTGTAACGTAAACAACCGTTTTGAGGACCCGAAACAAGTTTCGGGGAAATTAAGCTTCTAAAAGGGGCCCACTAGTCCTGTGTCGAAATTACTTAACGTAGGGAGCTAATATTTTGCACACAATCCATTTTTCGATCTGCTCTTCAAATCTGCTATCTCAGTTCAAAACCCCATTTGAAGGTGAACTATTCCCTTTAAAGTAAAGTTTGAAAATATACTTTTTTCGGGGCAAGTACAAAATATAAAATGAAAAACAGCAGCAGAACTACAATGAGATTCTTTCAAAGCGCAATTTTTATTTTATTTTCTACGACTGGTTGCAAGTGTTCAAATCAATTAATTGTCACAGACAACTGCTAATTATAAATGTAATATTATCGCACACAACTATTTTCGTGTCGGAACCCCCGGTATTCTGGTATCCGCTCCACAGCCGTCTGGACAGCAGCGTGGCGGAGATATCAGGCGGACCGCAGCTCGGGGTTCACGTGGCCGGGATGTGGCCAGCCGTCGAGCCGGCGCGGGGGTTCTTCACCAACCTCAAGTTCATCATCATCGGCCTCTCGCTGACCATCTTCCTGCTGATGGCCGTCACGCTCGGCATCCTCTGCTGCAAGAGCTGCCAAAGGTAGGTCAGATACTCTCCTGCAAGAGCTGCTGCTGAAGGCATGCGTGATTCAACTCCGTGGCTGGGAAAACCTAGTGGGTATGGCATAGGAAGGCGATGTTGATACTTTGCTGGTTCGGCTTCCAAACGCAACGACATACTCTGGCCTAACATATACCAAACCAAACACATCCTTATTTTTAGGATTTGTCAATATTCATATATGAGCTATCTGTTGGATATCACACATGTAGAATGACCATTAGACACACTTATAAGGCGCAATATCCCGGAAACATACAACCCTTCCAGTTAGTTTAACAATGCCACCTTTAGCCACGCCTCGCTTGAATTTCACGACACGGTGCACAGATTAGGCAGCTAAATTACAAGAGATCAAACAACCTTCTAATGCACACTGCACACTGTAACACCTGTATGACACTCTCGCTTGTTTCTATCCGACAGAGACCACAAAACGTCGCCCTACCCACCTCTAACGCAGACACCGGCCGTCAGCGGCTACAGTTCCTCGCCGCCGCCCACGTTGGGCAGTGACGTCACCAATATGACGTCACAGCGCCAGCACCAGCACCGCGAGATGGTGGAGAGGAGAGGCGGGCAGCCGAGGGACGCTGACGACATGGGACTGGTGCTGGAGGTGCCGCTGTACAGGTCAGGAGATGGACAGGGGCGCTCTACAGATCAGGAGATGGACAGAGGCGCTCTACAGGTTAGGATATGGACAGGGCCGCTCTAAAGGTCAGAAGATGGACAGGGCCGCTCTACATGTTAGGATATGGACAGGGGCGCTCTACAGGTTAGGAGATGGACAGGGGCGCTCTACAGGTCCGGAGATGGACAGGGGCGCTCTACAGGTCAGGAGATGGACAGGGGCGCTCTGCAGGTCCGGAGATGGACAGGGGCGCTCTACAGGTCCGGAGATGGACAGGGGCGCTCTACAGGTCAGGAGATGGACAGGGGTGCTCTACAGGTTATGATATGGACAGGGGCGCTCTACAGGTCAGGAGATGGACAGGAACGCTCTACAGGTCCGGAGATGGACAGGGGCGCTCTGCAGGTCAGGAGATGGACAGGGGCGCTCTACAGGTTAGGATATGGACAGGGGCGCTCTACAGGTCAGGAGATGGACAGGGACGCTCTACAGGTCCGGAGATGGACAGGGGCGCTCTGCAGGTCAGGAGATGGACAGGGGCGCTCTACAGGTCAGGAGATGGACAGGGACGCTCTGCAGGTGAGGATATGGACAGGGGCGCTCGTTCGGGAAAGAGCGTGCCAGCGTGTGCTTGTCTGTGTGCGTGTACTTGTGGGTGTGAGTGTGAATGTGAGTGTATGGATGTGGGTGTGCGTGTGAATGTGAGTGTGATGCAAATGAAGACGAAGAGGGATACAAATAAATTGCATAACGCTGTGGTCAACAGAAGCAAGGTGTCCAATCATTTTCATTCGTATTAAATAGACGTGCTAAACATACTTGAATTTCATGCTGCCTTCTATATGTTCCGTCTAAATCGACCCCTCTTGCCCCAAATCGGTCCATCGTACTGACTGTTCTCGTCACTTTGTTCCAGCAAGCCATCCCGGCACCTTCCCGCCACGCAGATCTCTCCCGGGCACTACGTGGCCGACGCCAAACAGCTGACGCAAACGCTATCGCGCAGGCGCCGTGACCCCGATCAAGGTCAAGCTGACTCGCACGTGCGCTACGGCAGCCTCAACTACCCGCGCGGCAGCCGGGCGGCCAATCAGCTGGCGTCTATTCTCACTCCTGAACGGCCATTGGCTGGCGCCAACGTGCGGCGTCAGTCGGTGACCAATAGCCTGGGAGATGGCACCGAAGTGGGCGTGGCCACGATGAGTTTCTACAGTGAATCTCCGTCAGATATGCCGCCGGTCGACTACGAACGAGGGTAAGATTCTAGTCTAGGGTAAGATTCTAGTCTAGGGTAAGATTCTAGTCTACGGAAAATTGTATCCTTACTCCAGAGACGAAATTGGGAAGAAAAAAAGCATACGGGAAGTTTAAATATTATATTAGTTTTTTATGAACTTCATGTGCGTTTGCGTTTTTTTGCTTCTTATTCACCAAGTAGGAAGGAACTAAAGTCTTACTCTCCTCGTTTCTTTTATACCATTCTTACTTCCCCAAAACTATTTTGATTTTAAAACAACAAAAAACATTCTCTTTTGCCCCCAATGTATTTCCTACTGAAAATTGCTATCCCTCAACTTCGCTAAAAGTAGTGACCGAAAGCAAACGCTTTTATCCTTTCCGGAAAGTGTGTTACTCGCTTTTTCGGCTAGTTGTCAACCATTTCATGTAGCGCAAATTCTGTCAACTAGTCCTGCATGCATGGCATATGTTTCACGATAACTCACCAAGCCGATTTTGAATGACTGCAGTCTGTTCACCGTGACTTGTGTCCGTTTCAGGCGGCGTCCGGACCGGATGGTGGCCTCACCTCCCCCTCCCCGTGCCGGGGACGACCGGCGGTACGCCGACTCACCGACCCCACTCGGCGAGCCATCTACCGGCCATCTGCGAACTCATAGTTCGGACGCCCGCGGAGAGGACTTCCTGGACTCTCTGGAGCCAGGGCAATTCTCACGCTCTTGGTCAGTGAAGCAGTGACGATGAGTGGTCAGTGAATCAGTGACGATGAGTATGCAGTGGAGCAGTGACGATGAGCGTGCAGTGAAGCAGTGACGATGAGTGTGCAGTGATGGAGACAATGCCAGTGAAACGGTGACTTCTTTGTGAAACATTGTGACGTTATGCAGGAGAGAGAAGTGAGATTGTGTAAGAGACAGGCGAAGCTACTTATGAAACATGTCCATCAGACCATGAGATAAAGAACTGTAGGGCAAATAGTTTGTAAACCAAGAACTCACGATAAAATGGAAGGTGGTGCTGAATTATTTATACAGCTGCGTGTCCATGTGTGTGAGCAGCTGCAGTCATATGCATGCAATGTGTCATCCACAATTGTCTTCGCGTAGGTTTGTTTAATTAGGTACACATCGTAGCCTAAAAGCATGACGCGAGCAAAGGCCCATATTTCTCTTCATTTCGTCTTAACTGCCTATGCATACATTGACCATGAGTGTTTGCTTATAGAACACGCTTTGCTTACCCAAAAATCACTTCGGTGTCTCTTACAGACAATACCAGTTTTAATGTGATTTTCAATACATGCCTTGTCTTGTTAACTCATGTACATAAATATTTTTCGTTCGCTAAAAATGAGGTCAAGGAATGATGCCAACGCTTGTTTTCTCCTATTATCGTGTTCCGTCCAAAGGCGAATGATGTTGGCCAAGCTCCTTTGGAAACCTTTTGAATGTCCCCAAAGCGTTCATGAGGAGCGGCTCATATTTTCTGGAAACAGCCACAGTGATTTTCAAGCGTGATGCCTCTGTTGTGATAATTACAGCCAGTAATAATCTGAAATGTTTTCCATGTGCTCCAACATTGCTCCTTATGGCTTATGCCACCATCTGATGACTTCCCTAAGAATATAAAAAAGGTAGGTATTCACAGTGTTGGTCACAGGAGGACCGTAACATTCAATGAATGTTGTGAAGATTCCTTCAATGCCGAGCTTTCTACCTACCGTCCTATTTGTCTTGTGCATTATACAAGAGTGTTTGGAGTAGTACGTTGAGCTTTTTCGTGTACCTATGAAATACATAGGACACGAAATTTGAAGACTTTCAAACAGCCGTAGATTGAATATTGGGAACTTTTGATTTGTCTTCTGTGCAATGAAATTGCAAAAGGTAGACTCACAGAGTCCTGCAACCGGTCAGTTCCGTGACCTAAATTTGACCTTTTACCTGAATAGGTCAAAGTCAACAATTCAAGTTTTTCTTTTGTTTGCCTGCCCCAAAATGCACCAAAATTTAACACCAGAGTGGTTACACCAGAGTCGTCTCAAAGCATGTGCAAAAGAATGGCGGACACTTAAAACTTTTTAAGATGTGGGTATTTTAGTACCAGTAAGGCGCCGTAGTCGGCGATGAACGAGGGAGCGCGAAGGAAATGTATGGTGAATTTCAACTCGATAGGGCAAGTAGTTTGAGATACAAAGAAGGTGCGCACGTGCGCAGGTGCAGAGGCACCCCACCCCTGACGTGTGGGAAAGAGGCGGCCGAGAGGTCCCTAACCACACACTGAATTTTAACACAAACAGCTCAGCCGTTCCTGAGATATAGAATAGGGGGTGCACTTGCGCACGTGCAGAGGCACCCCATCCCTGACTTGTGAGAATTTAGCGGCTGAGAGGTCCCTAACCACACACACACAATTTGAACACAATTGGCTCAGCCGTTCCTGAGATAGAGAATAGGTGTGTGCACGTGCGCACGTGCAGAGGAACCCTACCCCTGACCTGTGGGAAAGTGATGGCTGAGAGGTCCCTAACCACACACCAAATTTGAATACATCGGCTCAGCCGTTGCAGAGTTTTTGCGAGAAAACACTTTTCAACACCCCTCACGAGGCACGTGCCACGCCCAGTGGTAGTCACCCACATGAGTGAGCACCGGTCTCAAACAGAGTAGGTTGGATGGGGCTGCTAGGCAAAGAAGTCCGCTTGTCAATCGGACGTATGGTTGCAGAGATATAAGCTTCTCAAAAGCGTCGCCACGGGTCGTGCGGGGCCGGGCCGGACCGGGCCGCTCATATTAAGATTTTCCCATATACCACGGAAGGAAGAGCGAGCGCTTCGCGCTCGCTCGTAATAACTATGTCGCGCCAGTTGAACGTGCCCTGTGGCTGTCTTCTATGAATTGATTCTCTCTCAACAAGGGTTAAAAATACATGTTCCCCCATTACACCTGGTAACAAAATAGGTACACACGTTACCAGTGGTGCCCACAACGTAATTGCACAGTTTCAAGACGGCTTGACATCATCTGACGCGGCGCGGGCGGCGCGACGCCGCGCCGGCGCGACATAGTTATACTAAAATGCCCATATCTTACAACGTTTTTAAGTGACCGCCATTGTTTTGCACATGCTTTGAGACGATGAGGTAATCACGCTCGTGTTTAATTTTTGTGGATTTCGGGGCAGGCAAACACAGTAATAACTTTTTGCCCTGAATTTCACTCCGTTTTCAAACAAATCGCAAGTAGATTTGCCCATTCTAACCTCCAGAGGGCCCATTCTGGCCTTCAGAGAGCCCTCTCTGGTCTCCGTAGGGGCCACGTCGGCCTCCAGAGGGCCCACTCTGACCGCCAGAGGGCCCATGCTGACTTGAAGAGGGCCCATTCTGGTTTGTAGAGGTCAATTTGAGCATGTAAAAGGCATATTTTGAACTAAAAGGGTCCATTCTGGCCTACATTTGTCTTCCAGGTCAAAAGGGCCAACCAAAGCTTGAGGAGGTTCACTAAGGCCTGAGGGGATCCACCAGGTCTGGTAGTCCACTTTGCTACGTGGCCCCTCCTTGACCGAATCCTGGATCCGCCACTGACGGTCATAATATATCTGCTTTTAGCCAGATACAACATGACTCAGGAAGTCAGAATAGGCCCTCAGTAGATCATAACTGGCCCACTGGATGCCAGAGTGGGCCCTCTGGAAGGCAAATAGTGGTCCTCTGAAAAGCAGAGAGGGACATCTGGAAGCCAGATGAGTCCTTTGAAAGGCAGTGGGGCCCTATGGAAACCAGATGGCCCCTAGAGGCCAGAGCGGGTCCTCTCGAGGTGAGAGTAGGCCCTATGGAGGCCAGAGTGGGTCTCATGGAGGACAGATGGGTCCTCTGGAACCTAGGGAGCCTTCGGCTGATCTAAGAATGCTCAGACTCTGGTCTGAGGGCCCTAGACTGTTTAAGATGGCCCCTGGCCCCAGCCTGAGGGGTCCTATGCCGGGGCCTGAGAGGGCACTCAGGCCCTTGACTGGTTAAGATGGCTCCTGGCCCCAGCCTGGGACCCTCAGGCTGGGACCAGGGTCCATCTTACCTAGTCTAGGGCCCTCATACCAGAGTCTGGGCACTCCCAGACCAGCCAAGGTCTCCCTAGGTTCCAGAGGACCCATCTGGCCTCCATGAGGCCCACTCTAGCTTCCAGAAGGCATTTTCTGACCTCGAGAAGACCCGCTCTGACCTCCATGGGCCAATCTGTTTTCCAGAGTGTCCCTCTGCCTTTCAAGGGGTCCATCTGGCTTCCAGATCGCCCTTCTGTGCTTTTCAGAGGACCACTATTTGCCTTCCCGAGTTCCAACTCTGGCATCCAGTGGGCCAGCTCTGACCTCCTGAGGGCCCATTCTGACTTCCTAAGCCATATTGTGCCTGGCTGAAAGCAGTTATATTACTAGTGGCCGGCATGCGATCGGGGCATTGCCTTGGGGTCAAAATCGTAATTTGGTTTTATCCCCCTGGGGGATTATTTTGCCCCCTTCGGGGTTGGCGACCCCACTGGAATTGCTTCCGCTGTACCGCGCACGTGACCTGCGAGTATCAGATCTGTGTCATCAACCGTGTGACCTGAGGAGACGACAAAATTAAAAATGATGGCGCCCACTTTTTGGCACTTGGCACGTTCCACGTGCCATTGATTGACCCAAAAATCATACCACCATCTGTCCGCCGTTTTGCTGCATCGAACGGTGCCACCCGCGTCGAAATCGGCCCGGCCGTTTGGGCTCTACGTGCCAATATGCTCCATCGAACTAACAGACACACACACACACACACACACACACACACACACACACACACACACACACACACACACACACACACACACACACACACAAACACACACACACACACACACACACACACACACACACACACACACACACACACACACACACAAAAAAAACAAGCTCCTCCCACTTTCCGACCGAAGATGGTAATCTTCAAACTCTGGAAAACATGTAAACATGTTTTCCATTTTACTACGATTTTTAACTAGTGGCCGGCAATGCGACCGGTGCATTGCCTTGGCGTCAAAATCGTGATTTGGTTTTACCCCCTGGGGGTTTATTTCCCCCCCCGGGGTCGGCGACCCCACTGGAATTGCTTCCGCTGTACCGCGCACGTGACCTGCGAGTATCAAATATGTGTCACCAACCGTCTGACCTGTAGAGGTGGCCAAAGTTTTGTTTGCAGAGGCCCACGTGGCGGCACGTAGCACGTGCTACGTGGCACAAATCGACTCGCGGCCGTTACCAGAATCTGTCCGCCGTTTTGCCGCATCGAACGGTGTCCCCTGCGTCGAAATCGGCCAGGCCGTTTGGGCTCCACGTGGTAATATGCTCCGTGGACAGACCCACGGACACACGGACGCACAAACCAGCTCCTCCCACTTTCCGAGCGATGGCCCAGTGGAAATCGTCGAACTCAGAAAAGCATGTAAACATGTTCCTCTTCTTTCTACGATTTTCAATCACCGTCAGTGGCGGATCCAGGATTCGGTCAAGGAGGGGACCACGTAGCAAAGTGGGCCACCAGACCTTGGTGGCCCCCCTCAGGCCTTAGTGGTGCCTCTCAAGCCTTGGTGGGCCCTTTTGACATTAAATACAAATGTAGGCCAGAATGGACCCTTAAATAGTTCAAAATATGCCTTTCACATACTAAAATGGGTCTCTACCTACACACCAGAATGGGCCCTCTTGAAGTCAGAATGGGCCCTCTGGCGGTCAAAGTGGGCCCTCTGGAGGCCGAAGTGGCCCTCTCGAGGTCGAAGTGGGCACATCTACTTGCGCTTTGTTTGAAAACGGAGTGAAATTCGTTTCGAGTCACTTCGATCGGATATGGTTCCCTCGGGCTATTGGGCCCCTTCGAGGCCGAAGGAGGGAGGGGCATGCCTCCTCCTCTGGATCCGCCACTGATGACCATCATGATCCATTACTAGCGCCAAGTGATGATAATAGTGAATAAAGTAGCACGAGGGCATCCATCAGCTCAAAAACCGTTGCGCATTTTTTTGGTTGTGACGTCATAACTCGGTGACCTGACCTGACTTGGAACTTTTTCTGGTGTCAAATGTTTCAAATGAATCGTTCTACCAGCCTACCAAACTTGATCGATGTCACTGAAGCGGATCTGAAGTTATTGAGAATAAATGGAGAGGCGAACGACCACTTTGTGACGTCCTGCCATTGCTATTCAAGGGATTATAGGGTTTTCCCCCAGAATATTTGAGTTACATAGTAAAACGTAGTTATAAAGGTGGTAGAAGTTCCACGGTATGTTTTCTGGAAATGACTTCTTCTGCAGGTAAGGACATTTCAAATTGCGCCGTGATGCCACCACGAACTTTCTGGAGGACCGGCTGAGGCATAGACAGTCATCTCTTTTATGCTAAGAAACCCAAGAAACCAAGAAACCAAGAAAAAACCCAGACCCAGACCCAAGAAAACACCTCACTTATGGCATATTTTGGGTAAAATAAGCAATATGTGAGGGGAAAAAAATGTTTTGTTCCAACGACATAGTTACCTAGAAACCTCCCATTAGACATACCTCCCATAAAATTAGATACTTTCATGAATTTTCATGCCGATGCGCCACCACCAAATTCTCAACGCTGAAGACCAGAGCTAAGCAAAACACAAAACCTGAACGAACCGTGTGTAGTAATACAGAGTCCCGTAAGTTTTGAATTGCATAATCATTTTGTGATCCAGTGTAGGACTTGTAGATAATTCAAAACTCTAAAATTGACTACTGCATATTCTAAGATAAAACCCTCTAATGCATTTTTGCAAGGTTTCGTGTTTTTTTCGAGGTGGTAGTTTTTTTGGAAAGGAGTGCCAAAAGTGATGTACCAAGTCTCTTTTTAAGGTCCGTGGAACAGGTTCTGAGCGTTGTTTTTTATCTCGGAAAAGTGTATTTTATAGATCATGACTGATCGCAGCTGCCGCCTTGTCTCCCACCGTTGCATGGTCGGCCAGCTGACCTTGAACTAGCCGCTGCCACTGCCCGGGCCGGTGACTGGTCGATCAGCTGACCTTGAACTAGCCGCTGCCACTGCCCGGGCCGGTGACTGGTCGGTCAGCTGACCTTGAACTAGCCGCTGCCCGGGCCGGTGACTGGTCGGTCAGCTGACCTTGAACTAGCCACTGCCCGGGCCGGTGACTGGTCAGTCAGCTGACCTTGAACTAGCCGCTGCCGCTGCCCGGGCCGGTGACTGGTCGGTCAGCTGACCTTGAACTAGCCGCTGCCGCTGCCCGGGCCGGTGACTGGTCGGCCAGCTCACCTTGAACTAGCCGCTGCCCGGGCCGGTGACTGGTCAGTCAGCTGACCTTGAACTAGCCGCTGCCGCTGCCCGGGCCGGTGACTGGTCGGCCAGCTGACCTTGAACTAGCCGCTGCCGCTGCCCGGGCCGGTGACTGGTCGGCCAGCTGACCTTGAACTAGCCGCTGCCGCTGCCCGGGGCGGTGACTGGTCGGCCAGCTGACCTTGAACTAGTCGCTGCCACTGCCCGGGCCGGTGACTGGTCGGCCAGCTGACCTTTAACTAGCCGCTGCCACTGCCCGGGCCGGTGACTGGTCGGTCAGCTGACCTTGAACTAGCCGCTGCCGCTGCCCGGGCCGGTGACTGGTCGGTCAGCTGACCTTGAACTAGCCGCTGCCCGGGCCGGTGACTGGTCGGCCAGCTGACCTTGAACTAGTCGCTGTCGCTGCCCGGGCCGGTGACTGGTCGGTCAGCTGACCTTGAACTAGTCGCTGCCACTGCCCGGGCCGGTGACTGGTCGGCCAGCTGACCTTTAACTAGTCGCTGCCACTGCCCGGGCCGGTGACTGGTCGGTCAGCTGACCTTGAACTAGCCGCTGCCGCTGCCCGGGCCGGTGACTGGTCGGTCAGCTGACCTTGAACTAGCCGCTGCCCGGGCCGGTGACTGGTCGGCCAGCTGACCTTGAACTAGTCGCTGTCGCTGCCCGGGCCGGTGACTGGTCGGTCAGCTGACCTTGAACTAGTCGCTGCCACTGCCCGGGCCGGTGACTGGTCGGCCAGCTGACCTTTAACTAGCCGCTGCCACTGCCCGGGCCGGTGACTGGTCGGTCAGCTGACCTTGAACTAGCCGCTGCCCGGGCCGGTGACTGGTCGGTCAGCTGACCTTGAACTAGCCGCTGCCACTGCCCGGGCCGGTGACTGGTCGGCCAGCTGACCTTTAACTAGCCGCTGCCACTGCCCGGGCCGGTGACTGGTCGGTCAGCTGACCTTGAACTAGCCGCTGCCCGGGCCGGGACTGGTCGGCCAGCTGACCTTGAACTAGTCGCTGTCGCTGCCCGGGCCGGTGATTGGTCGGTCAGCTGACCTTGAACTAGCCGCTGCCCGGGCCGGTGACTGGTCGGCCAGCTGACCTTGAACTAGTCGCTGTCGCTGCCCGGGCCGGTGACTGGTCGGTCAGCTGACCTTTAACTAGCCGCTGCCACTGCCCGGGCCGGTGACTGGTCGGTCAGCTGACCTTGAACTAGCCGCTGCCCGGGCCGGTGACTGGTCGGTCAGCTGACCTTGAACTAGCCGCTGCCACTGCCCGGGCCGGTGACGGGTCGGTCAGCTGACCTTGAACTAGCCGCTGCCACTGCCCGGGCCGGTGACTGGTCGGTCAGCTGACCTTGAACTAGCCGCTGCCACTGCCCGGGCCGGTGACTGGTCGGTCAGCTGACCTTGAACTAGCCGCTGCCCGGGCCGGTGACTGGTCGGCCAGCTGACCTTGAACTAGTCGCTGTCGCTGCCCGGGCCGGTGACTGGTCGGTCAGCTGACCTTGAACTAGTCGCTGCCACTGCCCGGGCCGGTGACTGGTCGGTCAGCTGACCTTGAACTAGCCGCTGCCCGGGCCGGTGACTGGTCGGCCAGCTGACCTTGAACTAGTCGCTGTCGCTGCCCGGGCCGGTGACTGGTCGGTCAGCTGACCTTGAACTAGCCGCTGCCACTGCCCGGGGTGGTGACTGGTCGGTCAGCTGACCTTGAACTAGCTGCTGCCCGGGCCGGTGACTGGTCGGCCAGCTGACCTTGAACTAGTCGCTGTCGCTGCCCGGGCCGGTGACTGGTCGGTCAGCTGACCTTTAACTAGCCGCTGCCACTGCCCGGGCCGGTGACTGGTCGGTCAGCTGACCTTGAACTAGCCGCTGCCACTGCCCGGGCCGGTGACTGGTCGGTCAGCTGACCTTGAACTAGCCGCTGCCCGGGCCGGTGACTGGTCGGCCAGCTGACCTTGAACTAGTCGCTGTCGCTGCCCGGGCCGGTGACTGGTCGGTCAGCTGACCTTGAACTAGCCGCTGCCACTGGCCGGGCCGGTGACTGGTCGGCCAGCTGACCTTGAACTAGCCGCTGCCACTGCCCGGGCCGGTGACTGGTCGGTCAGCTGACCTTGAACTAGCCGCTGCCCGGGGCGGTGACTGGTCGGTCAGCTGACCTTGAACTAGCCGCTGCCGCTGCCCGGGGCGGTGACTGGTCGGTCAGCTGACCTTGAACTAGCCGCTGCCCGGGCCGGTGACTGGTCGGTCAGCTGACCTTTAACTAGCCGCTGCCACTGCCCGGGCCGGTGACTGGTCGGTCAGCTGACCTTGAACTAGCCGCTGCCGCTGCCCGGGCCGGTGACTGGTCGGTCAGCTGACCTTGAACTAGTCGCTGCCGCTGCCCGGGCCGGTGACTGGTCGGTCAGCTGACCTTGAACTAGCCGCTGCCGCTGCCCGGGCCGGTGACTGGTCGGTCAGCTGACCTTGAACTAGTCGCTGCCGCTGCCCGGGCCGGTGACTGGTCGGTCAGCTGACCTTGAACTAGTCGCTGCCACTGCCCGGGCCGGTGACTGGTCGGTCAGCTGACCTTGAACTAGCCGCTGCCACTGCCCGGGCCGGTGACTGGTCGGTCAGCTGACCTTGAACTAGCCGCTGCCACTGCCCGGGCCGGTGACTGGTCGGTCAGCTGACCTTTAACTAGCCGCTGCCACTGCCCGGGCCGGTGACTGGTCGGTCAGCTGACCTTGAACTAGCCGCTGCCGCTGCCCGGGCCGGTGACTGGTCGGTCAGCTGACCTTGAACTAGCCGCTGCCGCTGCCCGGGCCGGTGACTGGTCGGTTAGCTGACCTTGAACTAGCCGCTGCCGCTGCCCGGGGCGGTGACTGGTCGGTCAGCTGACCTTGAACTAGCCGCTGCCCGGGCCGGTGACTGGTCGGCCAGCTGACCTTGAACTAGTCGCTGCCCGGGCCGGTGACTGGTCGGTCAGCTGACCTTTAACTAGCCGCTGCCCGGGGTGGTGACTGGTCGGTCAGCTGACCTTGAACTAGCCGCTGCCCGGGCCGGTGACTGGTCGGTCAGCTGACCTTGAACTAGCCGCTGCCGCTGCCCGGGCCGGTGACTGGTCGGTCAGCTGACCTTTAACTAGCCGCTGCCACTGCCCGGGCCGGTGACTGGTCGGTCAGCTGACCTTGAACTAGCCGCTGCCCGGGCCGGTGACTGGTCGGTCAGCTGACCTTGAACTAGTCGCTGCCACTGCCCGGGCCGGTGACTGGTCGGTCAGCTGACCTTGAACTAGCCGCTGCCGCTGCCCGGGCCGGTGACTGGTCGGTCAGCTGACCTTGAACTAGCCGCTGCCACTGCCCGGGCCGGTGACTGGCCGGTCAGCTGACCTTTAACTAGCCGCTGCCACTGCCCGGGCCGGTGACTGGCCGGTCAGCTGACCTTTAACTAGCCGCTGCCCGGGGTGGTGACTGGTCGGTCAGCTGACCTTGAACTAGCCGCTGCCACTGCCCGGGGTGGTGACTGGTCGGTCAGCTGACCTTGAACTAGCCGCTGCCACTGCCCGGGGTGGTGACTGGTCGGTCAGCTCACCTTGAACTAGTCGCTGCCACTGCCCGGGGCGGTCGTGACTGCCCCGGGCAGTGCCAGCGACTAGTCCCGGTCGGCCCGCCAGCTGACTGAGAATCAGCTGATTGTGGGGCGGGAGACAGCGGTCAAGTTAGCAGCGAATGCGTGGCGTGTAGAGTCCTTCACGGGACACATTTTCAGCCCCCATCCCGTTCCAGCCCATTCAGCCAGACCCAAACCCGTGCTAATCCGAATTCATAATTGATGGGGCTCCCGTTCCCACCCGTTTCAGCGTATTTCACTTTTTGTGGTGCTAAAGAATTATATGGTCTGTCCCGTAACCCGTCCCAGCCCGTTAACTTCCCAAAAGTTTGCGCCATTCCCACCCATCCCCGTCCCGTTCCCATTCCCGTACTTGATTCCCACTCCATGAAGGGCTCAAGTGGCGTGTGCCTTTTTCGTGGGTATGTTGAGTGGCTTAATGGATAGTTGAGTGATTTGGAAGTGAAGTGCTTTTAAAGTGTCTACTGTCTAGGCGGCTTTGAAGAGGGCGACAGCGAGGCCGGGGAGCCTCGCTTCCAACACCGAGGCAGCGTCACTGGCGTGGCATCAGCGCAACGGGAGGTGACATTTTCATTTGACGTGAGTGACTTGCGGCGTGTGGCCGGTACCAAAACAGATTTGGTAGCTAACAATCAGATCTTCTCAAATATAAATATACTCTTAATCTATAATGGAATCTAAAAATACAATCGCGATAGTAAGAAATAACACAGCATGCCCACTGCATCAGGGGCGGATACAGGGGGTGGCCGCAGCGGTCGCGGCCACCCCCCCCCCCGCCAGAAGGGCGCCCACGGGCTGTCTGTCGCCGGGCGCCGCCAGGCGCACGGCGTTGGACAGCCCGTAAGCACGCAGCGTCCCTATGGACCGCTTGGACGCCCTGTTGAAAGTAACTTACCGAGTATCAGGTCATACAGGTCATGACCTGGTCCTTTTGAACCGAGGCGCCCTTACGGCCAGTGACGGCGCCCTTACGGCCAGTGACGGCGCCCTTTCGGTCAGTGACGGCGCCCTTTCTTTAGAAGGCGCCCCTAGATTTTTGGATGGCGCCCCTAAATTGACCTGCGTCCACCCCTCCTAAAATATCCTGAATCCGCCCTTGCACTGCATTAGAGCATAGAGCCATCTATTTATTTTATTTATTTATTTATTAACCTCGTAGTAGCCGTCCCCTATACATGGCCGAAGCCAAAGGGGCTATTCCTGGCACAGAGTCACACCATGATGGCGTTGAAGTGGGTAAAATACAAGCATACAGTACAGTTAAAAGTCGAAATGAACATATCAGTCTGCGTCACATCAGATCAGCCCATCAGCGGCGATCGTCATCGTTACCAGACACCAGTCGCCTCTTCAATGCGCGCTTAAACAATGTGATAGGCATGGCGGTAAACTCAGGTGGCAGCGAGTTGTACTGGTCAGCGGCACGATACACGAACTGCCTTTTACCCGCTGCTGAGCCGCGTATGTTGGGGAGACTCAGCAGGTCGTCTCTACGGGTGCTATGCACGTGGTTAGGTCGCTCGCGGTTTCTACGGAATTGGACGGCCAGAGACTCAGGCTGCCCAGTGCGACGGACCTTGTGGAGCAATGTCAGTGTGTGATGGACGACCAAATCCGGGGAATCCAGCCAGCCCAGGTCCTCTCGCACGCCAGAGAT
Source organism: Chirona hameri (assembly GCA_036785665.1). Lineage (NCBI taxonomy): Eukaryota > Metazoa > Arthropoda > Thecostraca > Balanomorpha > Balanidae > Chirona > Chirona hameri. The sequence continues at coordinate 121,239 of JAXIVJ010001155.1, forward strand.
GTGATCGAATTTGCGCTTTCCAGAAATGATGCGAGCTGCAAAGTTGAATATTTTTTGGATGATAGCCAGATTTTTTCCAGAACCGTTACCGTACACTGCGAGTCCGTAGCGGATATGCGAGAAGACCAGGGCCGAGACGAGGGTGGGTAGGCAGCCGGGTGGTAGGTAGTGACGTAGGTGAGAGATGGCGGTCAGGATGCCAACACACCTCCGGGACAGCTGCTCAACGTGTGAATCCCAAGAAAGATAACGGTCGAAAGTGATACCGAGATTTTTGGTTTCGTTACCGGGGACGAGGTCCGTGTTGCGAAATTTCACTGTGAACGAGGGCATGTTGCGTAAGTTTTGCCGAGTGCCGATAGGGAGAAGCTCAAATTTTGTTTCGTTTACTTTAAGACCGCTTGACCGAAAGTACGCGTCCAGGGAGGATAGGGCTGCTTCCATGTCACCGATCAGAGCCGGAAGGGCGGATTTTTGGCCAGAGACGAGAACCTGGGTGTCGTCGGCGTATTGCGTGACAAAAGCGCCAGCGGCATGCAGGCTGAGGTCATTTGCAAATAGAGTAAAGAGTAGCGGGCCGAGAGAGGAGCCTTGGAAAACTCCCTGAGTGATTGGACGAGATGCCGATATCAATGTTGAGGAGAGACTGACGCTCTGCGTATGGCCGGACAGGTAGTTAGCAAACCAGGAAGTGTCGATGCAGTAAAGCTGCAATTTGGCTAGCAGTTTGGCATGATCGATGACATCGAAGCAGCGACTCAAATCGATAAGACAAAGGAGCGAAATTTTACTTTGATCCATGGCGGAAAACGCGCGGTCTGAGATGTTGATGAGGGCTGTCTCGGTAGAGTGCCGGGGCCTGAAACCGTGCTGGGATGGGGAGAGGAGATGGTTGGATGCGAGGTAGTGGTGGAGCTGGTGCTGTACCACCTTCTCCACTACCTTCGCCATGACTGGAAGGATTGAGATGGGACGGAAGTTGGAAGGATTGTCAGGATCCCCGGACTTGTGTATCGGGTGTACCAGGGCATGCTTCCAGACTGCTGGGACTTCGTTAAAGGTGATGCTAGAGTTGATGATGTGCAGTAAAAGAGGGCCGATAGTGTCGAATGAAAGTTTAAAAATGCGAATGCAAAGACCATCGTTGCCACACGCGGATGTGTTGCGCATGTTAAACATGATGAGGTGCAAATTACTGAGGGTGATGGGTTGCAGGGTAAAAGCGTAGGCGCCTACGCGCGGCAGCCGCACCGGCACCTCCTGGACGGCACCGAGCGCGGCCACCTCTGCGGCCACCCGCGGGCCGACGCCGACAAAATACTCATTCATGACGTCAGGAGTGACAGCTGGAAGCACGCCCCGGCTTGGTCGCTTGTCAGTGATGATGTGACGCATGTGCCGCCAGAGGGCGCTAGGGCCATCGTCACGGATCCTGTCGGTGATATCGCACCTGCTGTCCGCACGAATCGCTGAGCGCACCTCCCGATTGAGCTGGCGGTACTCGGTGGAGGCGTGCCCGCCGGCACGCAGGGCTACGCCTCTACGGACAATCAGGTCACGGGTCTGGTCGGATACAGGCCTAGCCACCGGGTTCCTAAGCCTAACATCTCTAAAAGGGGCATGTCGATCGATAACAAGCCGTACCCGGCTGGAAAACAGCTCCCACTTCACCGCAACCGAGTTAGTGGCGAGCACAGCGGACCAATCGACAGCAGCCAGATCGCGATGGTAGGCATCAGTGTCAATGCGACGCAGCATTCGAGCACGCACGACAGTAGGTATATGGCGAGGCTTAGGTAGTTTAAAAGACATCCGGATGAACTTATGAGGGCTAAAATGACAGTGACGAGTACCAGTGTTGTGAACAAGATCACGGTTGATGATAAAAACGTCTAAAAGTGAGCCTGACGAGAACGTGGGTTCAGTGACGGTTTGTGTGAGTGAGTAGACAGATAAAAATGCGGACAGTCTGCGACGTGCAGGAGCGTTAACGTCACCTAACATATTACAGTTAAGGTCACCTGTGATCACAACGGCACAATCGGGATAGTTCAAAATCACGTGCTGATACTGCCACTCCAGATCGTCGAAGTCGGCATCCAGTGCAGCGGAAGTGTTCCTGGGCTGGCGGTAAACGGCGCCGATCACTACCTTGTTGCGATCCCATCGGAACAAACTCCACAGCGACTCAAGTCTACTCAGGTTGTTGGCGGAGGCGGGGACACCGATCTTCTTTACCTCGATGCCGTCGCGGGAGAGCACCGCGACTCCGCCGTACCCCTTGGGTGCAAACTTGCGGTCGGAGCGATGCAGGGAGTAGCCCGGGAACACAAGCAGGCGATTTGGCACGTGGGGCTTGAGCCAAGTCTCACACAGCACTGCAATATCGTAGTGAAAAAACTGGAGCTCACGAGTTAGCTCGACGGTCTTGGGCTTAACCGATTGAATGTTAAGCGAACAGATTAGAAAGTTACCGTTGCTGACGGACCATGATTTGCCGCCCCGGGATCCACGCTGCCGATGCCGGGAGCGCCGGCCACGATGTGTTCTGCTGCGGCGGCCACGCGGTCTGGGGGCGCGGTCCAGGCTGGTTGAGTGGTCAGCCGGCAGGGTCCGGGTAACAGCTGGCGGTCACCGGTCAGCTGTTTCGCCCGGGGCGAGGTCGTTGGTGCGGCTCCCGGAGCCGGCCGCGGCTAGGGCGCCAGGCCTGGGACGGGCCAGCCGCCGCGTGTGGAGTGCGCGGTCGACCCGACCAGCCTCGCTTGTACGGGATGCAACTTGCAGGTGCACATGGCGATCGCGGTCCTGCACCGGCCACGGGTGCCGAACAGGTGTGGCGACAGCGACCAGCACGCGGACGACCGTCAGAAAGACGAGATAACGAGCGAGGTCTCGATGCATGACAACGGATAGAGCTCGCTTACAATGTTCTGTTACAATGTTACAATGTTCTTGCAACGCTGCCAGCTTGATGTTCCGGTGCTGGAGCTGGAGTATGGCAGGCGGAAGATTCAGGACAGGCAAGGGCCACAGTGGTCTTACGCTCTGACACACAGCACAACACTCACACGGCAGCGGGAAAACAGAGCGGAGAGCCACGCAGGGCGGCACGTCCGCACTAGGCGACGCGCACAGCCGGACTATTGAGAGGGAAAGACAAGAGCCATGGGCACAGCATGCATACGGCGTTCGAATACAGAGCCATCTATTGAGTGGGAAAGGCAACAGGAGCCATGCGGGACAGCATGCATACGGCGTTCGAACACAGAGTCATCTATTGGGCGTTAATGGCAACAGGAGAAGTGCGGGACAGCATGCATACGGCGTCTGAATACAGAGCCATCTATTGAGAGTTAAAGGCAACAAGAGAAATGCGGGACAGCATGCATACGGCGTTCGAACACAGAGCCATCTATTGAGTGGGAAAGTGAACAGAAGCCATGCGGGACAGCATCCACACGGCGTCTGAGTACAGAGCCATCTATTGAGCGTTAAAGGCAACAGGAGCCATGCGGGACACATCCACACGGCGTCTGAGTACAGAGCCATCTATTGAGCGTTAAAGGCAACAGGAGCCATGCGGGACATCATCCATACGGCGTCTGATTACAGAGCCATCCATTGAGCGTTAAAGGCAACAGGAGCCACGCGAGACAGCATCCACACGGCGTCTGAGTACAGAGCCATCTATTGAGCGTTAAACGCAACATGAGCCATGCGGGACAGCATCCACACGGCGTCTGAATACAGATTACAGAGCCATCTTATGACTGGTTTTCTGAGGAAGTTCGATTTCAACCCCATTTGTAGATAAGATTTTCCTTTTTGGCGACATATTTTTATGACTGACATATTCCACTATTGCCGTTATTTCGTCCGTAATTTGTATAAGATGACTAACATCATACCATGTTATCAAATTTCTTCTGTCGCAAGCTGCTTTTGTTTTATTTTATTTCGTGAGATATCGTTATTTTGCATGTCCACGTGGAGATATTAGTATTGAAATTCGTCTCTACATATATAGTTACGATCACCTTGATCCCTGCTGATCATCATACGATCCCTTTTTGAAATGTTTCACTGGCAGGGTCTGTTCAAGGCTCCTGATCTTGAACAGATCCAGAGGTCGTTCCGCGGCTACGGTACTAAGCTACTGCTATGGCTACGGTAGTAGTGCGGCTACGGCATGGACCAGGCTGCCTAGAAACGTTACCAATAGATCCTTAGTTGCGACGTCCAAACGTGTCCTTGGTTCGTTGCCACAGTGAAGACTATCCTAGTTTTTGTGTATAGCCTAATTCAATTTTCCACCGGCAGGTCACATGCATGTGTTATTTGCATATTGTGTTGTATTTGTTGTCCTACTGTACTGTTCTGATGTATTATGTAACTGGAGCCCAGAATAGCCACCGGTGGATGGAGCAAATACAGATGTTATCCTCCTGACAGCCGGTCCTCCATCCTCCGTCACACCCACGTTCGTTATCCCTGGACTGGCGGCTGCCGACCACAGGGCATGTGGTGTATGTATGTATGTATGTATTTACATTCTTGAGCAATCCACACACGGCGTGGCGATTACCGCTCTGGCTATTCTGGTGGTGGGCAAATGGCAGATCTCTTATAATTCTCCTAACAGCTGGTCCTCGATCCTCCATCACACTCACGTCAGCCAGGAGCTGGTACAGAGCAGCAGCATGGGCGTCATGACCACCAGGCATGTGGCGGCCAAAGGTACGCCCCGGCGGCCGGCCCAACCTTACGAAGTGGTGTGATCACAACCAATCTCACCCATGGTATCCCATTTGGCGAACTAGCGACTCCCGGGCGGGCGCAGTGGAGTTCCCCCTCCCATAGGACACACATGTGTTTATTGAAGATATCCAGCAATTGAAGGTAAACTACCAATCGCATCAGAAATGTAATAGCGGAGCAGAATAGCCAGTTCCATTAGCCACCGGACGAATGTGCTCAAGTTTCTTTACATGTAAAGCGGTGTCCGCCTTTTTGGATAACGTAACCCTTGCAGCGGCCAAAATACACTGAAGGCCCTATTATATTAGTAATAGGGCCTATAGTAATACGATAATAATATTATATATATAGTAATACGATAGTAATACGAATAATATTATATAGTAATACGATATTAGCCCTCAGCGAGCGTCAGATGTCTTATTAATCGCGGTTTTTCGAAAATCGTTCTTCAAAAATGTAAGGCCTGCATCCGTAAGCTTGATATATTTCGATTCCACCTGCAAAATATACAAACTACATGTGAAAAACCCAGGGCATATTTTAAGGATTTTCCACTGCGTCTCGAAATGAGAAAAGGGCACATCCTGTTGTCAGAAAGGGCACCCTAGGTAGGCTGAAAAGAGCACTGTGGGCACAGGTGCAGAACAGCAGACAAGATGTTTGGGGGGGGGGGGGGGGCAAAACCAACAAATTCCGTTAAAATTCCAAGCAGAGGTCATCGGAATTCGCATTCTTGTGCATTTAAACCCAACTCATTTTAAACAAGCTTTCCTATGAGAAATACTTCGATTTATTTTTTGAACAGGAAATGTTTTTTCGATCGTCCCATGGAATCCATCTTCAGAATCTTATTTCGATGGACGGCTTTTACAGATGGTAATGATCCTCTAAAAGGCGCTAGACTAGGGCTTAGCTCTCGCTAGTGCAGGAAAGGGGTATGCCACCCCTCGGTTTTCGTAAATAACTAGCATTTCGTTTGTTGTTACTCTTATTGGTAGAGGGTCATCCTACATACCTCCAAATGAGATAGAGGATCACAAGCGGTTCCCGCTTGCTTCGCTGTCCAAATAGGCGACGTCGTTGGCGTCGGTTGTGCCGTTTCTGGTGATGATGAAAAAATGTGTTCTTTAGAGGAGAATTTCATCAAATAAAGTCAAAAGTTAACTCGGCATTGACTGGGGTCTCAGCAGAACGCCTTTGACTGGGGGAAGGGGGGGGGGCGTTAAACACCCCCTGGTTATCTTCCGAACCAATGATCACAGCGAGACGCGCAAGGCGGCAATCGAAAACTCTCAATAAGACGAATCTTCAGCAACCTAAAAAATGTCAAAGTGAGGTCAAATGTCAGGTCAAGGTCAGGTCAAAGGTCAAAATCGGCGTATTTGAGTATATGGGCCATACTTTCTATCCAACGCCTTCGATTGCGACCAGTTTCACCCAAAGTGCTGCCAAAGGTATGATACATATCGCGCATGAGCTAAAGTGAGATTGTTGGGCAAGGTCAAGGTCGAGGTCAGGTCACAAAGGTCACTATGCTCAAAATATCAACGAAAGTCATGCAACACATCTTTTATGAGTTATTTTCCACGTATAATTCAATAGTGATAGTCATTTTACCACCTGCAAGTCATTTACGTGAAGTTAATTTCAATTTCAGCTCAAGTTCAGGTCACCGAAGGTCAAACATATTAATTGATAAATCTAAACAAAAAAGGCATGTTGCTAGACCAATTTTGTCTTAGAAATATAGTGGTGGCATTTATTTGCCTGTATCTAGTCAATAAAAGTCAAAACACGCAATTTCAAAATATGACGTTATGAGTTACCCATACTTTAGATGTCATAAGTCAGTCAAAAATGGAGATATCAGTTTAAAATTTGTTATGGTAGTTGCCTTGTCCTGTCCATTGTGTGATACTGTATGTCGGTGTATGGGTCCTGTACCGAGACGCAGCTGCACCGTGTACAGAAGACTGTCAACTTCTGCGCACGTGTTGTGACAGGGAAGAGGCGCAGTGACCATGTGTCCGGGGCCATATCACAGCTTGGGTGGCTCACGGACAAACAGCTGGTGGCTTATCACACAGTGTGCGCAGTTGAGCGGAAAATCGTGTCAGGCCAGCCGGAGAGCCTCCTACAGACAATCGGACCGCGAACCCACCAGCGGCACAACCACAACACCAGACGAGCCGACATGTTCACCCTCCCGTCTATTCGTGTGGAGGCAGGGAGACGGCGCCTTTGTTATCGCGGTGTGTCACTGATGAACGACATGCACGTTGAGCCTGGCATACCATCTTTTCGGGCCGATGTAAAGCGATTTGCCAAGTCGCTTTAGGCTATGTAGTTATGGATGCGAATTAGTGAATGTGTGTGCATGCGTGTGCGTTTAGTGTATATGTGATCTAATTTCCCCATTGTTTTACCTATTCAACGTGAATGAGTGAAAAGCCAACGTCATTGTGGATCTCATTTGAATACATCTGTTCTAGGTATGGTGCTCTGACATATCTTCCGGTTTTTTGAATATTTAAGATTTTTTATTTTGATAATTCCCCCCCCAAAAAACGTTTTTTTAGTTTTGTGGGGTAAAAAAATGAAATTTTCCAAAATCGGAGATCGGCAGTTTGTAACCGTTGCAATTTTCTATCTGTTGGCGTTTTTCGATTGCATTTTGCTTCAAATGTGGCATGTGTACGGCCTGTCAAAATTTAGCTGATTTTGGTGGAAAACTCGTGAGTACGTCACTAAATTCGCTATAACTCGAAAGAAAAAAATCGACGAAATGTCTTCATTTTTGCACACAAGACGTTACAATGATTTATAAGACGGTACCCGACGTTTCACGTTGATAGCGCTATTAGTGTTTCAGCTATTGTGAAAATTCATCAGGGGGGGACGTTAAACGCCCCCCCAGTCACTGGCAGGTTAAGTAACTTATTTGTGGTTACATTAAATCGTGTGAAAATTGCATTTATCAACATGTGATCCGTTCAACGGGAGTACCTTTCAAGCGCAGTACGTTCTTCGAGAATAGTTACTTCGGAGCCAATATTCGGTGGCTATTGCAAGCTTTACCAACCCAAATTACGCCGACCAAAATAGGTATTACGGCGTTTTATTACAACTTTATTTATAACTTTCTTGTTTGTAAATACACGTAAATTTCGGATGGATATTGGTCAGAAATGACTGCGCTTCACAGCCCAGTATAACTTATATCGTTCATCACCCTCAGGTTTTGGCGCCATGGTGCTGTAATCAGGACAAACAAATTGTCCAATTTGATATCCCAAGTTGATTTAAATGCATAAATACTGATCGTTAATATTCAGCTTTACATGTACTATAAAGCCGGTACATTTGTCTACACAATTGCATATGTTTCATCGCTTTAAATGCGATAGGTTCCGAGTTCGGACATTAATCGTGAACAACGTTGTAAAACCATGATATATAAATTAATCGCTATTTACTTTGCACGTGCCACGCGCTAATCGCCGACCCACATTGCATACGCCAGCCCGTTCATTTCTCTACACGTCTGTGTTTATCCCGTGTCGACCGGACTGTAAATTACCGAGATATCGACCTGGGATTGCATCCATGTTTCTGTTTCTTTTCTTCTCGCACTTAACACACATTTCGCACGGGTGTGTCTGCATGTTGTACCAATGGAACAATATGCCCCCTTCTGGCGCTTGCTGTGACCGACACAGACATCGGAGCGACTTTATTTTTGTTTGCAGTAGGTCGTCACAAAGCTTGAAACTGTCGTGTGTGCAAATTTCGCCGTCATCGGTGCTGCCGTCTGTACTGTGCGTGTGGTTAAAGAAATAAGGACACATACACACATACACAGACGTCTTTTAATTCACTAAATTTGTAGCGTGTGTGTATGTGTGTGTGCCTGCCTGCCTGCCTGCCTGCCTGCCTGCCTGCCTGCCTGTGTGCGTGCGTGCGTGCGTGCGTGCGTGCGTGTGTGTGCGTGCGTGCGTGCGTGCGTGCGTGCCTGCCTGCCTGCCTGCCTGCCTGCCTGCCTGCCTGCGTGCGTGCGTGCGTGCGTGCGTGCGTGCGTGCGTGCGTGCGTGCGTGCGTGCGTGCGTGCGTGCGTGTGTGTGTGTGTGTGTGTGTGTGTGTGTGTGTGTGTGTGTGTGTGTGTGTGTGTGTGTGTGTGTGTGTGTGTGTGTGTGTGTGTGTGTGTGTGTGTGTGTGTGTCCTCATTTCTTTAAGGACACGCACAATGGTATTATGCTAGTCTGAGAGGGCATTTGCCAGACCTCGTATGGTCCAATGCCGGTCTGAGAGGGCCTTCAGGGCACCAAAAAGCAAGACCCTCAGGGTATCGGAAGGGCACAGGGCAGCGGGTAGCGCACAAGACAGGACAGGGCAAGACGCAGGGCACCGGGCATGGCACCGGGCATGGCACCGGGCAGGGCACAGGACAGGGCACGGTACAGGGCAGGGCACCGGGCAGAGCACAAGGGAGGTCACATGGCAGGACACAGGGCAGGGCACAGGGCAGGGCACATGACGCAGGACACAGGGCAGGACGATTCCGGGACAGCATAGCGGCAAGACAATTGCACTTCGGTTTTGCAAACTACGCTCGTTGCTTTTAGTTATCAGGGGCACATTTCACCTCTGGGTCGCAGTGATCCAAAATCTGAAGGAGCTGCGACCCGACGGATGGGGGTTGCGTCCCGAAATGGAACGCAGTCAATACGTTCAAATATGCCCTGAAAAACGGCATCCGCACTTTTTAATTACAAACAAAATGTTCGGAGGTTTGCCGCTCGCCGCTGATTGACAGCATTTTATTTTCGCGAGACATTAATTACATCTCCTTTTCACATTGGACTGAACAAAAGGCGACCGTCGTATGGTCCACTGTCTCACCTCAGCCATGTTAAATTTGAGAACAATTTAAAACTTAGAACAATTGAAAACTTATATCAATAAAGCACATTGAAGAGTTTGTATTTTTGCGAAAATAAATAACTGCTTCAAACTTCCGTACCTTTTAAGTCAAAAATGGCGTCACTATGACGTCACGGTCAAGCGTCACTATGAAAGTAGGTATGTCGAAGATCGAGATAATTAGAAACACTATTTTCTTACATAACATAGCTTTATTTTCGGCTCTAGCACTAAATTTCGGCGTGTTGAGCTACGTAAAGCGTAAATACAACATTGATTAACACTTATAAACCCATACTAGTGCAGATATTAGTTATGCAAATATAATTAAACAATTCAAACGATTGATTTAATACCAAGACAAGTGTAAATTTAAAATGTAACTAACTTCCAAAGCCATGTCTTTGGCTAATATTAGCCAAGTTTAGTGAAGATCAAGAACACTGTCATCCAGGCGGTTGATGGGGTTTCAGAGACATCTATTGACCGAACGTCGTACTAGTCCCGAGTCGGTAGTTCGCTAAATGGGACACCATGAATGCCGTAATATGGCATACGATAGTATGATATATGATAGTATACGTAGTATGCCGTAATATGGCATATTAGTGCGCTGACCTGCAAAATCTTTGTAATCCGGGATCGAACCGGGGACCTGGAGACGTTCAGTCGAACGCTTCCACGACTGAGCTATTTAGTGGGCTCATCATGAGCGGAGGTCGTCTTCATGGCTAGGGTCTCAGGCAGCTAAAGAGCAGTCCGATGTGCAATAAGGTGAAGCGGAACGGCTTAGGCAAGTACTGCAAGCATTATTTCGGCCAGCAGATCATACGGAAGAGCTTGAGCGCAAAAACTAAGCTGGTTGAAGCAAGTGTGCAGTTCGCTATTTAGTTGGGTGGGGCCATTCTCCCACCCACTTTGTGTTTGCCTCATTAACTATTGCCAGGTTCAAAGGTATTTTAATGTTAGCACGCGCAGTGGAGGAGGGGGGGGGGGGGGGGGGGGGGGAGGGCACTTCTGTGCCCCTCCCCCACATGTTTTTCGTGAATAGCTCAAAAACGAAGCGGAAGAGGGCGGTGTTGTTTGTGCGACATTAACGCCAACGCAATAGCGAATCGTTTGACGCAAAACAAAATCGGTCGATACATTTTTGAGTTATATGGATTTTCAGTCCAAGATGGCGGCCAGAATCGAGGTCGGCAAAGCGATATCTTCGGAACCAACAGTCAGATCGGGATGATTCAAACGCTATTCGGTAGACAATGTAAATGGTCATCCCCGGAAACAAATTTGGACACATTGCTGGTGACTTGTGACGTCACAGAGGTCAAATTCCCAAAATTGTAACATTTGGCCAGATTTGACCTTCGTGACCTCGTTTGATCTTGCAGACATTGACCGGAGGCCAAGCAAATTTGACCAAATGTAGATCATCATAGCACCTACCTACCCTGTAAGTTTGATCGTTCTAGCTCTCATACTTTCTGAGATCTTAGGGGGGGGGGGGGGCACTAAAGTGCCCCCCCCCCCCCACTGCGTGTTAGTGGCTACCCCTCTCCACTGCGCGTGTTAAAAAGAGGCATTTACCAACTTTATAGCTACCAAGTTGACATTTTACCCCACCAACTTTAAAACTTCACTCCTGGTTGTGAATATTTCGCGGTGCAAACATGATTATAATAATCAGACGTCTCAGAAGTCGAAAGAACTAACGCCCTTACAACAGTTCATTATAATATTTATTAGGTCGGCGATGCATCTGAGGAGACAGATGAACATTTCAAAGACAGCATTTCCTCGGCGCCTCACAGACGTCAGGTCACACCCTATACAGCAAAATATTCCCCCGATCGAATCGCCTTTCTCATTTCCGCATACCACCGCCACCTGTCCCGTTACATTCCTCCAGCCCCCTGCCCCCCTCCGCCACCCGAAACATGCCTGGCGCCGGGGTCCAGCCGACCCGGCCCCCTCTGTCTCTCCCCTTCCCTCCCCTCCCCTCCCCTCGCCCCCCTCCCCTCCCCTCCCCTCCCCTCTCCTCCCTCGCCCCGTGTCACGTCCCCACCGACGCAGCCCGGCAAATAGGTCCAGCCGGTCCAACCGACCCAACCCCTCCCATCCCACCGGCGGATCTGAGTGACGGCCAACAAGGCTATGGCCAATTTTCTAGCCGTATATCTGTCTGTCTGTCTGTCTGTCTGTCTGTCTGTCTGTCTGTCTGTCTGTCTGTCTGTCTGTCTGTCTGTCTGTCTGTCTGTCTGTCTGTCTGTCTGTCTGTCTGTCTGTCTGTCTGTCTGTCTGTCTGTCTGTCTGAATAGCCGGCGCTTGAAAAAGCTTTTAGCATAAGCTCGATGCTGCTAGATACCTTCCAATCACGTCACATCAAAGCAGCCCTCGGGCTTCCGCCGTTTGCGCATCATTCTGCTTTGATGACCGCTCTTAACGTGCCGAGAGTGCAGGAGTTACTCAGAAGTTTCATTCTGCGTGGCTTGGCCCATTTGTTTCACTCCGAGCACCGACTCAGGCAGATCATGATTCGTGGTCTTGCCGTGCTTGCCACCACACCCTCGGAGCTAGCGGGTTCTTTCCTCGGTCTAGCTCACATCCTTGGAAATAACACGTTTGAAATTACAATGGAGGCAGCATCCGGTAGCATTGATGTGGGTCTAATTCGCAAGCCCACCGTATCTGATGGAACTGTTGATACGATCCGATTCCTACTCGATAGCACGTGCCCATCATCTCGTAAAATTATCCGACTCATGACGGTGACAAATGACTCATGACGGTGACGAATGACTCATGACACATGACTCACATTTGTGATGCTTCTGTTGTAGTGCTCTGTAGCTCGTTATATGTATAGTGCTTCATGGGAGCGTCTGCGCATGACATTTATAACCGAGTGCATATTTGTGTAGGTTAGAATGTGAATGGTGCTTCGCCGCAAACTGATACCGCAATGGGCTTTGCAACACCGATTTTTAGGACGGTGCCATTGAGTGATTGACTCATTGGGGTCTCGGATTGTAATTTTGTCGCCTTACTATATATGTATGTGTGACGTCCAATAAAAATGATGATGATGATGATTGGTTCTAGGGACCTCAGCTGAGCGGGGCCACTAAATAAATACAACGCTGTAATACCTGTTTTGTTCGGCGTAATTCGGGTCTGCAAAGCTTGCCACCGAATATCATATTATTATTATTATATATATATATATATATATATATATATATATATATATATATATATATATATATATATATATATATATATATATATATATATATTCTATATACCAGTAAAACGCCTTTTTGGGCGATGACTGAGCGGGCGCGCTCTGGTAAAGCTAAAACAGGTTTGAAATATGAAACGGTACGGGAGCACACATGGTAGTAACACACAGACGCGCATCCAGGGGGGGGGGCAAGGGGGGTAATTGCCCCCCCCCCACCCTTACGGGTCACAGGGGGCCCCGCCGAGATTGGCCGAGATACCATTTGCATTAGCTAAATGGCTTTCAAAAAGTCACAGAGCAGCCCTCAAACCAGGCAAGGGTCACTCTGGTGCATGTCGAGGGCCCTCAGAGACACTGAAGGGCTTTCGAAGCCGGCCCAGGGGGCCTCTTGGGCATGTCCAGGGACCCATTGAGCCCACCGAGGGGCCCAACAAACTGTCCAGAGGCCTCTCGAGCATGTTCAGGGGCCCATTGAGCCCACTTAAGGGCGCCAAAACATGCCCAGGGACCTTTCGAGCATGCCCTGGGGCCCATTGAGCCCACTCAGGGGCCCCCAAACCTGCCCAGGGGCCTCTAGAGCATGTCCACTTGTCCAAGGGCCAATGGAGCCCATCCACGGCCCAACAAACCTGCCCAGTGGCCGTTCGAGCATGTCCAGGGGCCCATTGAGTATGTTCAGGGGCCTCTCGAGCCTGGCCAGGGGTCCATTATAGTCTGTTTTGGGGTCTCTTGAACCTGCCCAGAGGCCCATTATAGTTTTCCCAGAGGACCATCGAGTCTGTTCAGGGGCCTCTCAAACCTGCCCCGGCCTCTCGAGCTTGCCCAGGGGCACATTGATTCTGTTCAAGGGCCTCTTGAGCCTGCCTAGGGGCCATTTGTCTGTTCAGGAGCCTCTCGAGCTTTCCCAATGGTCCATTGATCCTGTTCAGGGGCCTTTCGAACCTGCCCAGGGGCTATTGGAGTCTGCTTAGGAGCCTCTCGGCTTGCCAAGGGGCCATTGAGTCTGTTCAGGGCCCTCTCAAGCTTATCCAGAGGGTCATTGAGTCTGTGAACGGGGCCCTCGACACTGCCCAGGGGTTGCTAGCCGTCGCCTGGAGCGCCTGCTATAGCTGGAGCGCCTGCTAGCCGTGGTCGGCGCGGTTATAATGAGCGGTAATGTGCTGTACTCGGACGCACCTGGTGCAATGTTTTCTTGGGTTTCAAAATGGTTATTTGATAAGTCTGATGCGTTTTTGAATTCAGGGGAGGGGGCCCCGGGGGTGACGGTAGTGAGCAATTTAACCATTTTCCTCTCAGGAGAGTGTGTGCTGCAATATTTGTCAGCCAGGGGCGTGGCCGACGGGAGGGTCGGTGGGAGGTCTGGGCAAACTCGCCCCCCCCCGTTTTAGAAGGCGGGGGAGGGTCGACCCCCAGCGCATAACAAATCAATGCTCAGATTAATAATGCCATTTTTGATCAAGAATAATTTGTGTTCATTTCGACGTCTGCGGGTGCCACGCGCTGTAGTATCACCCCTATCAGAACGCACTATACCAAAATCAAAATTGATTGTATGGTCCTATCCAATAGTGAAAACCCGATCTCAATCGGAGCAGTGGTTGTAAAGTTATTAGCTTCTGAGAAGCGTCTTTACCATATACCGAGATAGCCTTTCAACATTAGCACGTGCTTTTGGGAAATGCTTTCGGCCCGCTGCGGCTAGTGTTGAAGGTATCTGGGAAACGATTTGGCCCGAGCATTTTTAGTTTCCCAGACAATTATTTAACAGAATATTCAGAGCGGAAGTGCCAAATCACACATACATATTTGCTATATTTATGATTACTGGATTTGTCGAATAAACCCTGTGAATCGCCTTAAAAAATTGTTGCACTGTCACATACGTAACTATTTATTGTATTAAATACAACACACATACATATTGATGCGCACATTATTCGGATATCTGACGCCAATAACATGCGGCAAAACGAAATCGTGTGCAGACAATTCATAGCACTGCGTAATCATGCTTAAACAAACCGCCGGCCCAAGGGGGTATTTATTTTATCACCGTTTATGTACTGTGTACTGTGTACCACATACTTGTCTACTGATTTGATTATGGGCACAGTTTGTGATTCTTTTGGAAGTGGAATTGGCGACTGAAAGCATGCAATGAAAGGTGATCGCTTCATAGTGCCCGCTATTGCCCTTCCTTGCTTCAATCGATAGAAGGGCACACGAGTAAGGTGAGTTTCGTTTTGCACCACTCCAGAAGATTGACACTGTTCTGTTCTTTGCAGTGTTCTTGAAGTAGTTTGATCCGTTGCTTCATTATTTTTTCCTCACAGTAGAGTATCTGAATCGCGACTGGATTCTATTAGCTTTCTTCTTCTCTCTTATCGTTTTTCTCTTTTCTTGGAGGTCTTGATTATTGGACATTCGGAAACCCAAATGCAGAAAAAAGGCCTTTATATAGGAATGTCACAGTGCGTACCTAATAGGCTGATTAAATACTTGAAGTTCAATAGATCCAATCTGTAAAAGAACACAGTACATAAACGGTGGTAGACAGTACACAGTACATAAACGGTGATCAAATAAATACCCCCCTTGGGCCGGCAGTTTGTGCAAGTCCTCGGTCATCCTGATTTTTTTTCACTCGCCCTACGGGCTCGTGCAAAAATTTGTCAGGCTGACCTCGGACTAAAAAAAACTCTTTCCCGGCCCCGGGAGGTATTATATAGTATGGCCGGTTCGGGCCGGTTCGGGCCGGTTCGTGCCGGGTACAATGTAAATTTGTCTAGTAAGTTGACGGGAAACCTCACGGGAGCTTCGCGCCCGCTCGGTAATCAGAAGTCTCAGAAGATGAAAGAACTAGCGCCCTTCCAACAGATAATTATAATATTTATTAAGTCGGTGATGCATCTGAGGAGACCAATGGACATTTCAAAGACAGCATTTGCTCGGCGCCTCACAGACTTCAGCTCACACCCTTTAAGCAAACTCTTCCCCCGATCGAATCGCCTTTCTCATTTCCGCATACCACCGCCGTTCCTCCAGCCCCCCGCCTCCCTCCCCTGCCCCCTCCGCCACCCGAAACCTGCCTGGCGCCGGGGTCCAGCCGACCCGTCCCCCTCTGTCTCTCCCCTTCCCTCCCCTCCCCTCCCCTCGCCCCCCCTCCCCTCCCCTCCCCTCCCCTCCCCTCCCCTCCCCTCCCCTCCCCTCCCCTCCCCTCCCCTCCCCTCCCCTCCCCCCTCCCCTCCCCTCCTCCCCCTCCCCTTCCCTCCCCTCTCCTCCCCTTCCCTCCCTCGCCCCGTGTCACGTCCCCACCGACGCAGCCCGGCAAATAGGTCCAGCCGGTCCAACCGACCCAACCCCTCCCATCCCACTGGCGGATCTGGGTGACGGGCAAATAGGCTATGGGCCCTAAAAACGCCTGAAAATTACCGATAATTGGCATATGTCGTATTATTGAAAATAAACGCAACGTCGACTACGGAAAGTTGATTTTAAAGTAAGCTGTTAATGCATAATTGAGCGGAGTCCGATGAGTTTTTAGTGTTAGTGTCCCACACAACACTAACATTTCTGTGTCTTGTGATTTCGCCCCACCCAGACCACCTTTTGGCTATTCTGAATCCGCCACTGTCCTCTCCCTGTGCCACGTCCCTATGGAAGCCTCCAGATGACTGAACTCAATAACAACCTCCCGATGACTGGCCCATCCAAGGCTGGCTGTGTCGACCCCCCATGCCCCCTCCCCTCTCCTGTGCCATACCAGGCGACTCGAGCCCGCCGACCTGACCCGGCCCCTCCCCCACTCTCCCCTCCCTTCGCAACCTTCCCCATCTCCGCGCAGACAGGGTCAGGCGGCTCTGATCGTCAGACCGGGCCGACCCGACTCGACCCTCCCTCCCCCACCACCACCGTCCCCCAGTGATCCCAGTGATTCGGTCTGGCCGACACGACCCACCGACCCCCCGCCCTCCCCCTCCGTCACCATGGAAACTCCCCAGAGGCCGACCGACGCGACACCCCATCTAATCCCCTCCATCGTCCTCACGAAAGCTGCCCAGAGACCCCCGGGTCAGACGGGACCGACCCCTCCCCTCCCCTCCCCTCCCCTCCCCTCCCCTCCCCTCCCCTCCCCTGCCCCCTCCCATCCCCTCTCCTCCTCGTGCAACAGGTTTGTCCCTCAAGTCAGGACAGGGAAACAGGGGGGCTCAGGTGAGGTAGAGAGGTGAAATAGGCGACACAAAGTCCCAGCACAGTTGAAAGAACTATTCAATGAAACGTGGGAATGCAATACACACCAGGTGTTTTGTTTTGTTTTTTATAGCCGCCACCCATTATTAGGTGAGCATTAATAGGTATCCATTGAAAGTTTAACTACACCGAAAGTTTTAACCTAACCTTGGCTTTAACTTTCACCTTTGTGTTGGGATGTCCAAGAGTCAATTCAATTCAAATCAAACCGGTCACTTCAAAAGCCAAGCTCTTCCAAATAGGAAGTGCCGCATGGGCACAATTCCAATAACGGTTTGCCAGTATATTTACCCACACGGCTTCCGCACCGAGACTCATTTAGTTGAAAGAACTATTCAATGAAACGTGGGAATGCAATACACACCAGGTGTTTTTTTTTGTTTTTTATAGCCGCCACCCATAATTAGGTGAGCATTAATAGGTATCCATTGAAAGTTTAACTACACCGAAAGTTTTAACCTAACCTTGGCTTTAACTTTCACCTTTGTGTTGGGATGTCCAAGAGTCAATTCAATTCAAATCAAACCGGTCACTTCAAAAGCCAAGCTCTTCCAAATAGGAAGCGCCGCATGGGCACAATTCCAATAACGGTTTGCCAGTATATTTACCCACACGGCTTCCGCACCGAGACTCATTTTATCAAAGACAAACGCGACGCACCGTTCTCGCAAACGGCAGTGAAGTTGGGAAGACGTCGCGGTTTGAGTGGGGAGGTTTTGGGAGCAAACGTGACCTTTGGCAGACTTTTTTCATTTCCTGATCCCGCTTGGTATATGACAGTAACTGTGGAGTGTTCGCCCAGTCGCCGGATAGGTTGTAAGATTTGAAAGTTATAAGAGAGTTAAAAGTTTCCCGTGTCGTATACCAGGGATAAAAGTGTTGATAAGAGAAAGTTAAATGAGAAGGTTATCAGAGTTAAAAGTGTTGATAAGAGAAAGTTATAAGAGAAGGTTATCAGAGTTAAAAGTGTTGATAAGAGAAAGTTATAAGAGAAGGTTATCAGAGTTAAAAGTGTTGATAAGAGAAAGTTATAAGAGAAGGCTATCAGAGTTAGAAGTGTTGATAAGAGAAAGTTATAAGAGAAGATTAACAGAGTTAAAAGTGTTGATAAGAGAAAGTTATAAGAGAAGGTTATCAGAGTTAAAAGTTGATAGCATCAGAGTCAATGGAAGCAAAATGAGAAAATTTGTTTGCTTTTGCAAAACAAAAACTTTGGTTTCTTCGGACATTCACTTACACCACTTTGGCTATTTCTTTAGGTATTATAACATTTGGCTCCTAATAATTTATTCCATAATGCTCTATTGCTCGTTAATTTTGGGTTATTACGCCCTGTAGGTGGAAATTTATGTCGGCCCTATTCCAATGTACTGCATACATAGATCACTATTAGGTTATATAAATCCATTAAACCAATCGCCTAATGGTCAAGGAATCCATGCAGCACGCGGGCAATAATGCACTACCGACAATCGGTTGCCAAATGTCAGGAGTAGATTGGTGCTCCGCGGCCACTAACCTACAATGGCACATAATGAGTGATAAAGAGACGGCCACCAGCCTCTGTTTGTGACAACCGTGACTCGGTCAATGACTGCGTAGTGTTTCGTGTTTCAAATGCACAGTGTTTCAGCGGCTGTTTCAGCTGCTGCCTGTGCTGTTATCACTCAAAGCAAGTCAAGTCAATACCTATGTATCCGAGATAATATGGCTGTCTCGCAGGCCCTATTCCAAACCGACAGCCGTTTCCGAGAGCATTTGATGAACTCACCCGAGGGTTCTCCGTCGATACTCGTAAGGGTGCTTCCATGGATACCAAATTCTTATCTCCTTGTCTCCAGCGAGACAGCTTCCTGTCTCCACATAAACGGTAACATGATCTCACTGCTCGGCTGATAACGCACAACTATCTCGACCGATTACTCTTTATCAAACTCTTTATTACTCCTTTGTGAATTTCTGCGTACGCCACCGCTTAGGGAGCCATAAGTCAGTCAACACTCAATATATTGCTGTGACATTTGGTTTGGGAATCGTCCATACTTGGTTCTCCAATATATATTCCGGCTTTTCATATGATTTTATATTTTATATGATTTGATAAAGACAAAAAATGGGAAAAATCAACAAAATTAAAATTTCTTAACATATTTAAAAAAAAACGGATTTTATATTGGAGAACAAAGTATAGAGAATACTCAAACCTAATTTCAAAGCAATATCTTTAGTTTTTGCTGACTTATGGCTACTTAACCCTATTTGTAACAGGCTCTTGGCTACCCCTATTTGTAACAACTGTAACAACAACTGTTTTAACTGTACTGTATGCTTGTATTTTACCCACTTCAACGCCATCATTGTGTGACTCTGTGCCAGGAATAGCCCCTTTGGCTTCGGCCATGTATAGGGGACGGCTACTACGAGGTTAATAAATAAATAAATAACAGGGGGGGGGGGGGGCGGCGGATTCCGCCCCCCGGAGATCTCGAGATCTACCCGTCCCATTTTCAAAAATGAAACGGCATGCTATTTCTCTCACCACGATCTACATTTATAAAAACTAAAAAATTCCTTTTTTATAGGGGGGCAACAGGGGGGCAAAAACTACAAATTTGAGAGGTATTTGTGATCCAACACAGCTGTCACGTTTATCAACCGATTTTAACGCAACTAAAATGGATCGATAGAGAATGAATTGGTAATGAATATGTGGCGGTGACTTCTGAAAATGCAAAAATCATAGGTGTGTGCAGGTCACTCAATATGGGGTGAAGTAAATGAGTAATAAAGCCATTTTTTATGGGTTTTTTTAATAAATGAAATGGTGTGTTATTGTGACATTAGACAGAACAGTTATTAAACATATTTTTTTTGCCATAGGCGATACCAGGTCAGGTAGATAGTTCTTTTTTGCATGTTGTACTTTATCATAGGCGTATCCAGGATCCAAACTGGGGAGGCTCAAGACCTTTTGATAGGTAAAGTATCCGCTATTATGATATTAACTTGTCAACAGTGACTATTTCACATACAACTTCAATTCACATTGCTTACCCCCTTTTTTAACCTACCTGGACTCGCCTATTATCTTATAATCGTTCTTAGAGTACCCTGTGGTGCATGTTTCATCCGAAAACTGCAGTATGTTATGTCATTGTAGGCCCATGCATCTTAGTTTCCTTGCAATAATATGACCCCCTTTTTTCCATTCCTGAGCGCGCCTCTGCAAAAGACGACTTAATTTCCTCTCCTGGCCTCATATGTGCATATATCATTATAAACTAACCGTCTATTGCGCCGTAATTTCTAGCATATCGTCATCACTATGTCAGTCACCCGCCTTTTCATGTGCCTGAACACGCCCCTGCAACTCTATATGTAATAAATTATGCAAATAATGGAAGGAGAAGCTATCCTTTACATCTTGATAGCTATAAATGCCACTTACATCGCTCTATTAGCTTCCCGCCAAGCATTGAATACTTCCTGGAACCCTCCACCCCCTTTAGAAGCCCCTGAAACCGCCTCTGCCATGCAATTTGTATGATATTTCATTAACATCAACTAATTTTCACTTGTTGCAATCATCGTAAACTGATGTAACTCCTTCATACTTGAGGCAGTTAGGAAGAAAACGTGAAGATCTCATTTCAGTATTATCGCTGGATTCGCCAGTGAGGCTCATACCAAACCCATCCCAAAAGCCAAAAAACGAGTAACCTGAATAAAACGAGTCAACTGAATACAACGAGTAAACTGAGTCTCAGTGGAGTTCCATTGATGGATTTGGAGAATAAAAAAACGGTGAATTCCAAATAAATGTATTGTACAGATAAAGCCAACATCGCCGTATGGAAAACAGAACATCATCATTTTGGCTACGCATGCAGAAACTGAAGCGCTCGTCAAAACATCATCGAACCAATACCGTGTGTTGCGACACCACGTAAGCATCTCATCAAACGTTTATGCACGTAACGTCGTAACGCGTTCGTACATTGGCGTAACACTGTAGCATGTACATACATTGCACAATGTACATTGTACACACGTACATTAAGTATCGACACATTTGAAGAAAATATAAACATATTTTCACAAAACAACCAGTTTCACTTGCGCTGCATAAAAGCCATGAATACATTCAAAGAGACGTCAACAACACATGCCTCTCTGCTGTGGTGTTAACAACTTTACTCCATCTACGGCATGTGTTTCGCTGAAGCCTCTAGGCGACAATAATCACACAGCAAAACCAGCCCGACTTCCCGGGACAAACTGGCGGCCTTGAACGCTGAACAGTCTATATTATAGCGAAGATAATCGATATGCAAACCTTCAAATCACGCAATCATTGCTCCGTATTTACTAAAGCAATTGCATTTATGCCAAGATGTGACCGAGGCAGACTTATGACCAGTTGGATCGTTAACTCAATGCCTTCATGTCTTCCACTGGTCTCCGTATACCATTTCAGGTGGGGTGTCCAGCAGTAACTACAGTCTACAGATTTCATGTGCAACTTAACCCGCGAGTTACTGGGGTATATTTCATAACGCGACTTACTGGGGGAGGGGGCTATTTTTTACCCCCTTCGGATCTCCGGAACTACTGGACCGAATGTAAAAATTCAAACGGAATTCGATAGCCCTGGAAAATTTATCGAGGGAAACATAATATTGTTTACCTCAGGATCACCGATGACGTCACAGATCAGGTCAAGTACAAAATGTTTGAGCGTGTCAAAAGGTCTCGATGGTTGGAATTGTCGCGCAAAATTGCGATATTAAACGCATACGCTATCGATAAATCGGTATGATTCGTGTGTCTGACACTTCTAAGTACCTTTCTAACGTGTTATGACCTTGGGTCAGGTCAAAGTCATCCGAGTCACGAGGTCAAACTGCAGATTACGGTCATTAGGCGTTGTAACACATGTTTATGGGTTTGTTTTTCGTTTAGAACGCGAAAAATGACCATAGAACATTGTTTGTTCCAATATAAATAGAAGTAAAAAGCAAAAACGGAATTGCGTTGTTTATGCATAGTAATGCTGTGAGAGGTGGTCGATTTGTGTGATTTAAAGTTCATAAGTCAGTCATTTTTGAAGATATCGACTTCAAATTTGGTATGCATATTCACCGCATACGTCTCGATGACATATATTCCGGTTTTTGGATAATTCTGATGTTTTTTTTCTTGAAAATTTTGTAAAAAAAATAAAAAAAAATGTATGCATTGATGCATTGATAGCTGATTTAAAGCTAACTTTACTTAGTATAGTTGCTTAGATTTCTTTTATATCAGGAAATATGTCAATCTTGCGCCTATTTCAGGCGGTTGGGGGGGGGGGGAGGGGGGAGGCGATTGCTCATTTTTGTCCACCGTAGATCCTCCACTGGATCTTTGTATTTTGCAAAAAGATGCGGGACTCTGGTGAAAATTGGGCAAATTTAGCAATTTCCTGTGGATTTATATGCAGTTTGCATGTTTCCCCAATGACTTATAATTGGAAGGTCTCAAAATAGACTTCACCTTAGTCACCGAATCAAAATCATCCGAACTAGCAGAATTGGTTGGTGTTTATGACCTGATTAAATCCTGTGAGTATCTAACTGATCGGTCCAACAATGTGGCTGCGGCACGACCTTACATTTTTTGGAGGTGAGATGACTAGACTTGACTTAGTGGCGTGACCTGAGGAGACCCGAGGTGAACAAATTCACAGGATTTGGGCAATTGATAGGCAAGCAGTGTACCAAAAAAGGCGGCGGCGAAATGGCGTCGTTTTCCGCTATTTCCAAAAAACCTAAAGGGGGAGGGTATCCACCCCCACTGGCGGATCCAGGGGACGGACATCAGGAGCAAATCCCCCCAGAATCTGGGGGGGGGGGGGGGAGCGCATGCAATAAAAGTATGCCCCCCCCCCCTGCGCGTTCCCTGCACTGAACGTGAAAAAACAGTGATCGTAGGAGAGAACTTCAAATTTTGTATATATCCCTTGCGTCGGAACGACGCAAGGGATAAATTCATGATATACAAAACAATGATAAATGATAGACATGACATGACATGAATGATAGACTGAATGATAGACAAAAAACAGCGTACATGATGCAATTCAAGCAGCCCGGTGACAAGCACCCCCGCTGGGGGGGGGGGGGGGGGGGGGGAGAATATGCCCCTTCCCGGATTTTCTCAAGAACTTTAAAACTGTGATAAATATCAACGTGAAACTTTCAGTACCTTATACTGCATTAATTCTACGTCTTCTCACCAAAATTCAATGAAATTAATGTAGTATTGTGGGAGATAATAACGTTTTAAATGACGTCAGTCATGACATTTTAGGTGGAAAAACAATAAATGTTTAAAAACATCCTAAAATATAGAATTTCAAAGTCAATTGCAAAGTAATAAAAAACGTAAAAAGAAAGGAAATGAAATTCTCTTCCAAATGGCTATCTCTGATTTTGTGATGTTTTGGTTTTTGACCACCAAAAAATAAAAAAAATAAATTCTTCGGAAAATATCCACAAAAATCAATTTTTGTGATTCGAAAAACGAATTTCTTAAGCTCGAACACCAAAATAAGGTGACCGGTCCATATCTGCGGAGAAAAAAATAGGGGTACCTTTTTGCCACAAAAAGATGCTCCCAAAAGTACCTTCTCTCAGTGGTTTTCACTTAAAATAGGCACTGACTGACACTGCATCCTACTGACGTCATATTCTATACCTCTGGATGGACGTCACACACTGCAACCTACTGACGTCAATTATAACCTCTGGATGGACAACGTCACTCACTGCAACCTACTGACGTCATATTCTAACCTCTGGATGGACGTCACACACTGCAACCTACTGACGTCAATTATAACCTCTGGATGGACAACGTCACACACTGCAACCTACTGACGTCATATTCTAACCTCTGGATGGACGTCACACACTGCAACCTACTGACGTCAATTATAACCTCTAGATGGACAACGTCACACACCCTGCAACCTACTGACGTCATATTCTAACCTCTGGATGGACAACGTCACCCACTGCAAACCTAATCGGGTCAGAGAAAATACCAAGAGCTGACAAATTCAGAGACCCCTTTTTTCCGGGTGCAGTATGTCGCCAGCTCTAATATCTGAGTTGCATTGGCATATAAGGAATATACTGAACAATTCTTTCAGCTATTGGTCGTTGATACAAATTAACACACACTATTTATTTCAGTTAAATGACCAGACCAGACTTAAAGTACCACAAGTAACGTCGGACTAACTTTAGCTTTGAGACCAGGAAGTATTCGACTAAAGCATCAAGTTTCGAAAAATAAGAATTCAAACGCCGCTGATTGGTTTAAACCAAAATGCCAAAAAAGCCATACTGGACTGTTGCCCCTCAGTCATATGCATCTGTTTCGGTGACAAAGCAGACGCTTGACAGACACACACAGAAGCCTACCAGTCTCTGGTTCTGTATTCGCGGTGGCCACGTGTCTTGTTTATGTGTCAGGTCCTGACTGTATCGCGGTGCCACGTGTCATGTTTATGTGTCAGGTTCTGACTGTATTCGCGGTGGCCACGTGTCATGTTTATGTGTCAGGTTCTGACTGTATTCGCGGTGGCCACGTGTCATGTTTATGTGTCAGGTTCTGACTGTATTTCGCGGTGGCCACGTGTCATGTTTATGTGTCAGGTTCTGACTGTATTCGCGGTGGCCACGTGTCATGTTTATGTGTCAGGTTCTGACTGTATTCGCGGTGGCCACGTGTCATGTTTAAGTGTCAGGTTCTGACTGTCGTTCCGACGCCTCTGAACGTTATGCCGGCTGTGACGGTTGTGACGGTTGTGACTGTTCTGATAGTCTCACAGTTATGACAGCTCTGACAGTCTGACAGTTCTGATAGTTCTGACAGCTTGACGGGTCTGACAGGCTGACAGGATGACATACTGACATACTGATATACTGACATACTGACATACTGACATACTGACATACTGACATACTGACAGTTATGACAGTGCTGTCAGTTCTGCCAGTTCTGCCAGTTCTGCCAGTTCTGACAGTTCTGACAGTTTCTGACAGTTCTGACAGTTTCTGACAGTTTCTGACGGTTCTGTCAGACGTGGACGGCTACGCGTTGAGTATGATCTTGCAGCAGGTGATTGACTTCCAGTCGGTGTCCAGTCCGCCTTTGTCGTAGGCCAGAGCGATGATTCCCACTGGCTCTGGCAACTGCGGACACTGCACCGGCCAACTGAAACAAGGAGAAGCTGAAACGGCCAGCTGAAACAAGGGAGAGCTGAAACGACCAGCTGAAACAAGGGAGGAGCTGAAACGGCCAGCTGAAACAAGGGAGGAGCTGAAACGGCCAGCTTGAACAAGGGAAGAGCTGAAACGCCAACGGCCAGCTGGAACAAGGCAGGAGCTGAAACGGCCAGCTGAAACAAGGGGGAGCTGAAACGGCCAGCTGGAACAAGGAGGAGCTGAAACGGCCAGCTGAAACAAGGGAGGAGCTGAAACGCCAGCTGGAACAAGGAGGAGGAGCTGAAACGGCCAGCTGAACAAGGGAGGAGCTGAAACGGCCAGCTGGAGACAAGAGGAGTCTGGAAACGGCCGAGCTGAAACAAGGAGAGGGAGCTGAAACGGCCCAGCTGAAACAAGGGAGTAGCTGAATGCGCCAGCTGAAACAAGGAGGAGCTGAAACGGCCAGCTGGAACAAGGGAAGGAGCTGAAACGCCAACGCCAGCTGGACAAGGCAGGAGCTGAAACGGGCAGCTGAAACAAGGAGAGGAGTGAAACGGCCAGCTGGAACAAGGGAGGAGCTGAAACGGCCAGCTGAAACAAGGGAGAGCTGAAACGGCCAGCTGGAACAAGGAGGAGCTGAAACGGCCAGCTGGAACAAGGAGGAGCTGAAACGGCCAGCTGGAACAAGGGAGGTGCGAAACGGCCAGCTGAAACAAGGGAGGAGCTGAAACGGCCTGACTGGAACAACGGGAGAGAGCTGAAACGGCCAGCTGAAACAAGGGAGGAACGGTTAGTTGTTATGGGTTTGATGATGGAAAGGGGCAAAGTTAACATGATGCTTCGCTGTCTGCAAAATGGGCATCTGACATTGACGATGGACATTATTTGCATTATTGCGTTTTAATTTTAACTGACTGAATTTAGCACATGTCTGTTCGTGACTATTCAAATAGAAGTTTCATCCAGTTATAAAAGGAAGTCTGACAGAACAAACAGAACAGCTAACAGGCAGACAGCAGAACAGTATGACAGAGCAGACACGCATGGAACTCATCTCACATTTCCAATGATACATCCCAGAATTACGGTTTTGTACAAATGGCGTCAATTATGCTCTTTACTGCCGCTACAATGCAACGGCGATAACTCCCGTTTACAATTTTCATTTAGCAAGGTGTTATATCTTCTTCCTCCTTCACCTCCATGAGAAGCCGAAATGGCTGCCTAATAAACTCAAAATTCGTTCCATCATGAACCTGACACCAATAATCACCTCCATCCATCATTACATCATGTCACCATCACAGCACAATCCATCCTCACCCATCACCACCTCACTACCACCATCCTCCCCCCATCACCATCACCATCACCATCATCACCATCACCACACCATCCCATCTTCACCACCCCATCACCATCCTCACCATCACCACCACACCATCCACCATCCTCACCATCACCATCCTCACCATCCACCATCCTCACCATCACCATCCTCACCATCACCATCCCCCATCACCACCCTCCACCATCACCATCCTCACCATCACCCATCCCACCATCACCCACCTCACCATCACTATCCTCCACCAACCACCACTCCAGACCATCCACCATCCTCACCCATCACCATCCCTCACCATCAACCCATCCTCACCACACCATCCTCACCACACCATCCTCACAATCACCATCCTCACCATCACCATCCTCACCATCACCATCCTTACCATCACCATCCCACCATCCTCACCATCCTCACCATCACCATCCTCCACCATCACCATCCTCATCCTCATCCCCACCATCACCATCACCATCACCATCACCATCACCCCACACCATCAACCATCACAACCACCATCACCACACCATCACCACACCATCACCATCACCAAACACCATCACCATCACATCACCATCACCATCACCATCACCACGACCATCACACATCACCATCACCACACCATCACCATCACCATCACCATCACCATCACCACAACATCACCATCACCATCAACCATCACCATCACCACACCATAACCATCACCATCACCATCACCATCACCATCACCACATCACCACACCATACAATCTCACCATCCCCATCATCATCCTCACCATCACCATCCCACCATCACCATCCCTCACCATCACCATCCTCACCATCACCATCCTCACCATCACCATCCTCAACCATCACCATCCCACCATCACCATCCTCACAACCACCATCCCACCATCACAACCTCACACATCACCATCCTCAGCCAATCACCACACTCACCATCACCAACCTCACCATCACCATCCTACCACCATCACCATCCTCACCATCACCTCACCGCACTCACCATCCTCACCCTCACCATCCACATCACCATCCACCATCACCATCACCATCACCATCACCATCACCATCACCATCACCATCACCACACCATCCCCATCCCCACACACACCACACCATCACCATCACCACCCCATCCCCATCACCATCACCATCACCATCAACCATCACCATCACCATCCCCATCACCATCACCATCACCATCACCATCACCATCACCATCACCATCACCATCACCATCATCAACAATACCATTACCATCTCACCATTCCCATCATCATCCTCACCATCACCATCCTCACCATCACCAACCTCACCATCACCATCCTCACCATCACCATCCTGCCATTACCATCCTCGCCATCACCATCCTCACCATCACCATCCTCACCATCACCATCCTCACCATCACTCACCTCACCATCACCATCCCTCACCATCACCATCCTCACCATCACCACCATCAACCATCACACCTCACCATCCTCACCATCACCATCATCACATCACCATCACCATCCTCACCATCACCATCCCTCACCACCACCATCCTCACCATCACCATCCTCACCATCCTCACCTTCACCATCACCATCACCATCACCATCACCATCACCATCACCATCACCATCACCATCACCATCACCATCCTCACCATCACCATTACCATCTTCATCCTCACCACCTCACCATCCTCACCATCCTCACCATCACCATCCACACCATCACCATCCTTGCCATCACCATCCTCACCATCACCACTCCTCACCATCACCACCATCACCATCACCAACCTCACCATCACCATCCACACCATCCCACCATCCTCACCATCCTCACCATCCACCATCCATCACCATCCTCATCCTCACCATCACCATCATCACCATCACCATCCTCACCATCCACCATCCTCACCATCACATCCTCACCATCACCATCCTCACCATCACCATCCTCACCATCACCATCTCACCATCACCATCCTCACATCACCATCCTCACCATCACCATCCTCACAATCACCATCCTCACCATCACCATCCTCACCATCACCATCCTTACCATCACCATCCTCACATTCCTCACCATCCTCACCTCACCATCCTCACCATCACCATCCTCACCCTCATCCTCACCATCACCATCACCATCACCATCACCATCACCATCACCATCACCATCACTCATCCATCACCATCACCATCACCATCACCATCACCATCACCACACATCACGCATCACGCATCACCACACCATCTCCACACCTTAACCACTCCGTCTCATCACCATCACCATCACCATCATCACCATCACCATCACCTTCAGCCATCACCATCACCATCACCACCTTCACCATCATCACCATCACATCCTCACCATCACCATCCTCTCCTTCACCATCCTCCATCACCATCCTCACCAGCACCATCCTCACCATCACCGATCCGCACAATCACCAGCCTCACCATCACCATCCTCACAATCACCATCCTCACCATCACCATCCCACATCACCATCCTCACCAGCACCATCCTTGACCATCACCCCACCTCACCAGCCTCACCATCACCATCCTCATCCTCACCGATCCTCAGCCATCAGCCAATCACCATCACCATCACCATCACCATCTCCATCACCAACACCATCAC